>JABACO010000015.1:1118173-1154844 GCA_013339895.1 Ephydatia muelleri
ACGGGACGAAAAGAGAAAGAGGAAGAAAGAGAAGCGAAAAGTCACCCTCCCTCTCCTACCCTTCCCTCCCACTCTTCCTCCATCCCATCCCTCTTCCTCCCCTCTCCCTCCCATCCCTCCCCTCACTTGCTCCCACCAGCACCACCACCAGACAAAAGACAAGGACTGCAGTGGTGTACAGGAAGTCCCTCCAATAGGGGTCACCGGGAAGGAGCGCATCCAAGCCAGCTGATTACATCATACGAGTGGGAAATCAAATATGAACATAGTTATTAAAACAAGCAGCCATTTACACTATAGTTATTAAATGCATTTATGAGTTATTAACTGCAGCTACGTTATGTATTTCTATAGTTCTAAAAATAAAAAAGCAGACATGCATAGTTATTAAAACAGTCACATATAATTATTAAAGCAATATGTCCACTTGAGTGACAAAACAAAAAGAATCAACACTTGAGATATTGGTTGCAAAACAGGATGGAACAAAATATACAGCATCTGCTAAATACACATGCTCTGCAATTGTGCAGTATGCTCTAACCATGGATGCTGTAATTAACCTGTGCTGTTATTGTCCTTATATGGGCATGTTGGTGACTGACATTATATACATGTGCAGGAACACATCTCTCTGGGAAGGGGAACACATCTCTCTGGGAAGAGGAACACATCTCTCTGGGAAGAGGAACACATCTCTCTGGGAAGGGGAACACATCTCTCTGGGAAGAGGAACACATCTCTCTGGGAAGGGGAACACATCTCTCTGGGAAGAGGAACACATCTCTCTGGGAAGAGGAACACATCTCTCTGGGAAGGGGAACACATCTCTCTGGGAAGAGGAACACATCTCTCTGGGAAGGGGAACACATCTCTCTGGGAAGGGGAACACATCTCTCTGGGAAGAGGAACACATCTCTCTGGGAAGAGGAACACACCTCTCTGGGAAGGGGAACACATCTCTCTGGGAAGAGGAACACATATCTCTGGGAAGGGGAACACATCTCTCTGGGAAGGGGAACACATCTCTCTGGGAAGAGGAACACATCTCTCTGGGAAGGGGAACACATCTCTCTGGGAAGAGGAACACATCTCTCTGGGAAGAGGAACACATCTCTCTGGGAAGAGGAACACATCTCTCTGGGAAGGGGAACACATCTCTCTGGGAAGAGGAATATATCTCTCTGGGAAGAGGAACACATCTCTCTGGGAAGGGGAACACATCTCTCTGGGAAGAGGAACACATCTCTCTGGGAAGAGGAACACATCTCTCTGGGAAGCGAAACACACCTCTCTGGGAAGGGGAACACATCTCTCTGGGAAGAGGAACACATCTCTCTGGGAAGGGGGAACACATCTCTCTGGGAAGGGGAACACATCTCTCTGGGAAGAGGAACACATCTCTCTGGGAAGAGGAACACATCTCTCTGGGAAGAGCACATGCATCTTTGGAGAAATCTCATCAGGGTGCAATGGTCCATGCACCACAATAAGGATGAACATGCAGCCATTTTCCCCTGCAGGCAACTTAAAGTGCACATCCACCAGGTGATGTGGGTGTACAGTGGACAGTGTACAGTGTGCAGTGTGCAGTGTACAGTGGACAGTGTGCAGTGTGGACAGTGTGGGTGTACAGTGGACAGTGTGGATGTGCAGTGGACAGTGTGGATGTGCAGTGGACAGTGTGCAGTGTGGGTGTACAGTGGACAGTGTGGGTGTACAGTGGACAGTGTGCAGTGTGGGTGTACAGTGGACAGTGTGGGTGTACAGTGGACAGTGTGGATGTACAGGAATTGGGCCAGGTACAATCACTCACTGTTGCCTGCTTCGAGAAGGCTTCCCCCCTTTCCTAAGTTACTCTCTGCAGCCTCCACAAAGCCTGAGTGAGTGAGTGAGTGAGTGAGTGAGGGAGGGAGGGAGGGAGGGAGGGAGGGAGGGAGGGAGGGAGGGAGGGGGAGGGAGGGAGGGAGGGAGGGAGGGAGGGAGGGAGGGAGGGAGGGAGGGAGGGAGGGAGGGAGGGAGGGAGGGAGGGAGGAAGGGAGGGAGGGAGGGAGGGAGGGAGGGAGGGGGGAGGGAGGGAGGAAAAATGTGGAGAGGGAGAGGTGTGGGGTAGGTAGGAGGGGATGGGAAGGGAGAGAAGGGGTGGAAAGAAGAATTGCGGGAGGGGTAGAAGGTGACATAAGCATGCAGTCTAATAAATAAAGGGCAAGGCATATACAAAGCTCACCTGTGACATAGCTAGCACACCCAAAGATATTGGCAACGTAGAAAATGACACCAATGGCTCCACCAAACTCTGGACCTACTGACCGACTGACCAGAACTTGACAAAGTCACAGAAAGAGAAGTTAAGGTCAGGCGAAGGGCAGAGAGGAGACAGAAAGAGGCCACTTCACACCACGTGACTCACACATGACAACAAATGAGAATGCAGGTGAGGGGTCACCTGACAGTGTGACTCATTGAATGATGGATACAATACACCCCGCCCCCTTCCACAGTGGCACTGGTCACTATGGCGGAGATGGAGAGCACTGTGGTAACCACGACGGTGTAGCCAATCGCGAGCATGCCCAGTGTGGCCATGAAGCCAGCCTGCATGTATGCACACATCACACATACACACACATGCACACACATACACACACATAGACACACACATACGCACACATAGACACACACACATACACATAAAACACACAGACACACACACACAGACACAGACACACACATAGACACACACAGACACACACACACACATGCACATGCACACGCACACGCACACACACACACACACATACACACACACACACACACATACACACATACAGCCAACAAGCCAGCGTGCACGTGTGTATAAGATGTGTAAACAGAATAGAGTTGGAATACTAGTAGGTGAAGCTGATCGTTTGTCCCCTTACTTGGCCCAGGGTGAAACCAAGACGAAGGAAGAGCAGCACGCTGAATATGGAGAGGACGCACGGAATGGTGACGCCAAACAGCATTCCGAGCTTGTTCTTGTTAGCTGTTCGATAAAGCCATATGGCTACGCACATTTGTTAATGCGCGTGCACATGCGTGTGTGTGTGTGTGCCTGTGTGAGTGGGCGTGCTTGCCTTCCTTGCTTTTGGCTGTTGCGTCCAATAGAAGAAGAGGGCGCATTTCTGTTGACGCACTAGTAGGGTCTGCGCTCGCCATCTTGTATCAGTTGTCTGTTTTGTTTAAAAAAGGAAATTACATGTATTTATTGTGCCATGTCAACACGTTTAGCTTTAAAATTTGTACCGCGCGGGACCTCCATCTGTTGTGCTTCTCCCTCCTCCCCCCCTCCCCTGTTCGCCGCGGCGAACAGGGGAGGGGGGGAGGAGGGAGAAGCAGCCCAAACAACACAATCAAAGCTAGCGTCAGTTGCTGTGTGGTGATTCGAAGAACGTACACACAGCAGGGGGCGTGGTGGGTTTAAGACCGCTACGACCAATCTTCCTTTTATTAATATATTGTAGCTAGAGCTTTGGTTGTACGTTATCCCATAGCAGTGCATCTTACCTAGCTATCCCATAGCAGTGCATCTACGTACTCTTACCTAGTGCTCTTACCTGATTACAGTGTACTTCAGACTGAGGATCAGAGGTCACCTCTGAAATAAGGTCATGGAAGTAGTGTCGTTCCCAGACCCATTTACTTGGATTTGAGGTAAAGTACCTTCTTTATCCTAAGAACTGGACATGTGCATATGCACAGGGACACGTATGCATGGGGATGGGACATGTATGCATGGGGATGGGACACATATGCATGGGGATGGGACATGTATGCATGGGGATGGGAGATGCACAGTGCTCAAGAGTGTTCACTTGTATGAATGAGGACAAGTAGGTGACAGTGACTGGAAGCAAAGGGTTAAAAATCCTTACATGCATGTTGGATCAGTTCCACATTCAAAACACATGGCAACTTTTCCTATTTCACTATTAAAACACCATATTTCATTTTGCATTTTTTCGTGGATGCATAGTTTCAGGATAATATTATAAGCAGAAAGCTGACTGACAGTTGCAGAACTGTTGCTCGTTGATGCAACATGGACCCATGGTTTTATCAATTTCCTCCACAACAGTACAGTGAAGACACTGGGGATTTCTTACACACAGTGCCTGGTCTACCACTAGCCCATCACTGCTGGTCCATACCAGAGATGCCCTAGCCCATCACTGCTGGTCCATACCAGAGCTGCCCCTAGCCCATCACTGCTGGTCCATACCAGAGCTGCCCCTAGCCCATCACTGCTGGTCCATACCAGAGACGCCCTAGCCACCACTGCTGGTCCATACCAGAGATGCCCCTAGCCCATCACTGCTGGTCCTTACCAGAGATGCCCTAGCCCATCACTGCTGGTCCATACCAGAGCTGCCCCTAGCCCATCACTGCTTTGATAAACTTTACGCATCACACAATCATTGCAACTCGAAATCATTATTCCAGTAAATCATGGCCGCCAATGTACTTGGATGGCAGAGCAAAAGATGACCAAGATGCCCTGTGTGTGGGGCCAAGACAAAAGAGTCTCCTGAATGTGCTTGACATAGATGTGCATGTGGGCTTAAATACAAGGGACAACTTGTAACAAGGCCTGGTGTGTAGTTGGCACTTTACGTTCCCTCCAACTTGGATAATATCATATGCCGTACGCTTGCAATTCCATTGTTGATCAATGCAGACTGTGCCACCTGCTTGCTGGAGTGTGCATATGTCCAAGGTTCGTGGGCAAAGGCTGTGGGCATTGACAGTGTGGGTGTGGATGCAGGTATCGGGTGTGAGGAGAGGCTTGTGAATGCCTGGCATCTTCTTAACCTGCCCAAAGGCACCCTATTCATTTTCTAATCGAAAAGAAGGTGAGGAAAAGCACCATGCTCTATACATGATGAATGCTGCTCAGTAGGCTGGCTTTGTGTGCAAATCGGTTAAAAGTGGAGAAGATTTTAGACAACTTCACTTTTGATGAAGCGAGACACATCTTGGATGATGAGAAGAAGCCAGTTCTCATTTGGAATGAAGGTGGGTAATTTCAGCGGACAGGTCATGTGGCTATTGTAGTGGAGGTGTCTGATGAATGGGTAAGAGTAGAACGTGAATGACACTTACTGGCCACATGGTCAGAACTGGGCTCGTCAGTTGGCCGTAGAGTTTGACAAAGCTAAGGGGACTTACTTTATTCAAGAAGTAGACGGAAGCAACAAACACCTTCCAAAAGACTTTGTTCCTGATCCCATACATTGGACAGAAGAATCACTAGCACCTTAGTTATGGCCATCCATTCTTTAGTTGAGGAACTGGCAAATTGAACTGCTTGGAATTTGCCTTTTTCAGAGCATCAGATGTGCATTGTGCATTTACAATTCACTTAATGATGCATGCAAGATATTCACTCTGTTGTTCACACAATGCATTTGCATGCCTAGGTTGTAGACAGTTTGCATTCAGCACCATGTATTGTACATTTTTGTGTTCTATACGGCTGTGCCAAATGCAGAAATGGGTATGGTACAGGAAACAAATGGGATTAAAGAACCCTGACATCACAAAGTACGTTCTTTCCGCTGCCATATCAACCCTTTATGTTAGTAGATTGGTGCCTCAAAACGTTCGTTGCTAAGGCAATACACTCTATGGCCACAGGCATGATGTGTTGGCATCATTGGTAGGGAGGACCCTTGTAAAGAGCAAAGCCACGCATGGTATGCAATAGGGAGAGTGCAAGCCAGCTTCAGTTTTACTTTCAAGCTCTAAAGTCTTCTTGAAGTTGGGAATTAGGATTACAATTAGGAATTGATCAATGAAATTTTGTTGTTCACATGTCTGTTACACTGACTTAAATTTCTATTGGGTTCATTTATTCATTTAAGGTTGTTGACTTGTAAGGGGATAAGGGGAGGAGTGATGTTGAATGGGCATTGTTGAGAGAGAGAGCAAGTGAGAGAGAGAGAGAGAGAGAGAGAGAGAGAGAGAGAGAGAGAGAGAGAGAGAGAGAGAGAGAGAGAGAGAGAGAGAGGGAGGGAGAGAGAGAGGGAAAGAGAGAGAGATCAGTAGAGGATTTGAAACACTGAGCCACAAAGTCAATCTGGTAGTCTAGATTAACATCATTAGATGAATCACAACTAGAGAAGGTCCATTACTAATAATGTGATGAGTAAGCAGCATGTGGCTGAGTGATGGCAATAGAAGAGGACCCTGAAGTTAATTAACCATCTAGGCACATGCAGCTCTGCAAGCAAACATTGTCGCATCAGTCTGTGAGGTATGTCAAATTGCATGTCAGGGAGTACCGTGCGATTACGATTTGCAGAATACAAGATCCCATCATTGCCGACACACTGTAGACTCAATTAGACTTTAGCGAGCGTATTTGGATAGAGCAGGCCAATCAACACATACAATGCAGTGAAACTGCTGTTAGTTGTAAAACTGCTGTGAACTGTAAATCTCAGAGAAACTAGATATGGTTCTTGCCTTGTTTCCACCAAACAGGCAACGGGCTATGCGAAGAATAGCGCTGGGCAAAACATCCGATTGTTACATGACAACGCTGGCACTCCAAAGCTACCGCTTTTATTAGCGACGTACAAATGTGATGGATGTGGTGTTCACTTCACTCTGCAGCGTGTCCTTGGGGGTACTTGTACTGAGTCACAATGAGATTTGTGACTGCGGATATACATATATAAAGGGGCGATTTCTTAAACTTATGCACAAATCGCTTTAGAAATGTCCTGATTATTTTAATTGATACTAAAAGTGCCTTGCAAAAATATGATTTGATGGTATCTAAGCAAATTTTATATGACACTTTGTCAGTTCGATTGAATTTAAAGCTTTACTACACTGAAACACAGGTAAATCTCCCCACTTAGAGCAGAGATACCATACTGATTCAGATCGGGAGAAACTATCAATTGCCTATGGGTCGATCTTTAGTACATAAAAAAAACCAGTTGAAAGTCAATAAATAAATTAAAAACAGCAACCCACATACGCGATTATTTTCAATGGTGCCATACTGCAATCCAATTGCACATAGACTCCAACCATCTTTGGTTTGCCAAATGTAAAACAATACCCACCGTGCACGTAGACAGTATGTAAGTATACATACACGGCTCCTTTGCCACTGATAGGATATGAGCAAGCATTATAGGCTTAAATAAAGAAACTAATTAATTTATTATTCAAAGTGCTTGAAAATGGCAATTATTTATAAGCTCGGCCAACCCCCTCTCGTCAGAGCTGGCATTACCATGGAAACTTAGCTATAATATCCATGGCATTACAGGCTGAATCAGAAGCTGCTCCGTCAAACGTTCGTGCGCGTTGAACGTGGTTAAATACCGGATATTGTAGAATTGATAACAACCTGTTTTTGTTTTATTTCTGGCTACGTAATACCGAATTCACCATACGACGCGGGGATGTTATCTGTAAGTAGTTCAGTTTACCACTACACATACTACTGAAGGGGGTGATTTTAAAAGCTTCCTTCTAGCATGAGATGGCGTAAGGTAGAAGTGGCCTGTACAACACAAGAGGTATAGCAACAGCCGAGCCAGCAGCACTATAAGTCACCCATGTCCTCAATCAAACACGCGCTTACTATCCCATTGACCATTGAGGTAAATGAGAGCGTAAAAAAGACGAAACCCTTTAGCTTTACCGGTACATGCCACCCAAATGGGCCTCTCATTAAAAACCTTTTTAAAAAGCCTCATAGGAGTGGCGCTAAGGGTTGTTTTCTAGGACCGCGGTAAGGTAGCTACTGAGTGAATGCATGTTTTTAGTGCGCTACTTGACCCAATTTATATTTATAAATACCAGACGCCATTATGCGCTTGGTCTGGGGCCGAGACATGAAATTTAATGAGTTGTAACAAAGGTCATGCAATGACGCAAGTGTGTGGTTGATAGTTTACACTCCCTCCTTTATCACACTTGTAGACAACATTGTTTATCTCCAACCCTCTACTCCATTATCCAGCTCAATGTGATTGGACTTACCTGGATTTCATTGATGGTCCTTTGCCTGTTTTGTTCAATGATTCAAGATAGCACTTCAATAACTCCAATGGTGTGCCTACCAAATGACGAAACATGCGACCCTTACCATCATACTACGCAATTCTCAGAGAGAAAAATCGACAAAGTCAGGTTTTTTGAGATTATTGAAGAAATGTTCATCGCTGGATCTCGTGCACCGATTGGAAAGCCAGCACCCTTTGGAGCCATTATAGGGTATGCCCCTGGCAGAATTCCTGTTTACTCTTCAGATTATGACACTGCAGACAAGGCTGTGTACAGATCTGATGAAGATTATGGGCATAAAGTGGGGAATATATACTATGGGCTTCGGTATCAGTGTGTGGAGCTTGCACGACGCTGGCTGGTTCATGCTAAAGGTGTAACATTTAAGGAGGTTGGTATGGCTTACGAGATATTTGACATACCACATGCAATAAGAGTGAAGGACGAAGAAAACATTCCTTGGACGAATATTCCAAATGGGTCTTCTGAACGTCCTGTACCAGGTGCTGTTCTCATTTGGAATGACGGTGGGGAATTTCAGCGGACAGGTCATGTGGCTATCGTAGTGGAGGTGTCTGATGAATGGGTAAGAGTAGCAGAGCAGAATGTGAATGACACCTACTGGCCACGTGGTCAGAACTGGGCTCGTCAGTTGGATGTAGAGTATGACAAAGCTAAGGGGACTTATTTCATTCAGGAAGTAGATGGAAGCGTCAAAGGATGGAAACATCTTCCAAAAGACTTTGTTTCTGATCCACTACCTTTGCCAGAAGAGTCACTACCACTGCCTTAGTTATGGTAATTCATAACTTTGTTCTTTGAGGAATAATTGAATAACCAGTATGGGGGATTTGGCTGGTTTGTCAGTGCATAGTGTGTCCATCGTGATGCAAAGAAGCCAAGGCTATGTATATTGCTGAGTGGTGCCAACTCTTTCATTGCTTACCTGAGAAACATCGTGCATGGTTGTGCATTCCATGCATGTATTGCAAAGTTAGTAAATATAATTGGTTTGTCGAGTGAGGGATCTAGAAGCTCACCAAAACAAAATATTATTGCATACTCGATTGCATAGTAATTTATTTAAATCGATTTGGAAGGGGCAGTATATTGAGGATGGACAGACCCCCCCCCCCTCCCCCCTCCCCTTTCAAAAACAAAAAACCCTCCAATCCCCTCCCTTTTTCTAGGTCTTAAACCATACCCAATTGTAAGAGAAAATAGTGCTTGACAGCCATGACTTCACGTATTCCTCTCCTGAAACTTAGTAACACAGTATCAATCAGGGCCCCATATACCTTGCTGCTACTTTATGTGACACCGAAAAAGGGTTAGGGGGCGGGCCGGATGCTCATGCAGGGGTTAATAAATTTAAGTGAGTGCTTGCTTACCGTATAAGGACGTATGTGATCAATTAGCTAACAAAAGTGACCAACAGGAAAAATATATATACGCACAAGGTTAGTCATGAGATCTATGCTGCGCATGTCGTCTACTGATGTTCACAGGCAGTCCCGCAAAGACTGGCAACGAAGTCGTATAAGAACTGCGTCTAATTAACGCCAATTCGTCAACGCGAGGGATATCCACTGATAGGGAAAAATTATATTGCGCGTGCAGCGTGCTGTATGGCGCCGAAGGTGGCCTCACAAACATTGTTAGGGTAAAGACCGGTGCAATCTGACAAAGCAGGCACCTTCGGCGCCACCCCAAACCCCAAGCAACTTTACCTAACGAACGTAGTACTTTGGAAGGCTTCTGTTTCGCAAAATCTGGATTTGTAAATTAGTCATTAAGGTATTTCGAATCGTCACGAATGCTGTGAATTGCTACGTGTCGTCTGTACCGTAGAGCAGACACGCCTTTGGTCTTTAGCAACTGCAACGGTCTTGCCCGTTGCGCCCAAAAGGTCGAAGTTCGATACAAGATTGGACCATATCTATGACGTACTGGAAATACGGATCACGTGCTCCATAATGGTGCTTACTTTGGGAGTTCTCATTATCGTTTCAGTTTGGACTTTATATATTTATTTTATTATCTATCAGGTAGGTTTGAGGTCTAAATTTTTAAAGCGCATTTTAGATTCGCCCGTATCAAAAAATTTGGCATCCATTAAAAAATTCAGTCGTTTTAAATTTCCATTTGCCTATCAATTTAGTGTGTACGAGATTGAAATATAGAATTCGCCTGTTTCTATTTGTTGCTGTTTTCCTAAGTGTATCAAATCACTAAACCTATGGTACTATGCAATCAATGGTAGGACCGATTTACTGGTACATGAGAACAGATACATATATAGATTATCAAAATCAGTTATGTCGTACAGATAAATGAGTGTATGAGATTCTTTCTAATAGTTTATGTTTACCTGTAACCAGATGGGCACCGCCCCCAGGATTCAGGCAATCATAATGATGTTGATTAACAAAGTGTGAGGAGGAGAGACATACTTAGTGTGAGGAGACATACTTAGTGTGAGGAGACATACTTAGTGTGAGGAGACATACTTAGTGTGAGGAGGAGATATACTTAGTGTGAGGAGGAGACATACTTAGTGTGAGGAGGAGACATACTTAGTGTCTGGATCGTTAAAATCACGATTGCATTGTGCATTAAGGCGGAGCTTTGCTCATACATGCACACAGACTGGATCATTAACCCCCTGACTCTCTCCCCCCCATCCCCCTTCCATTACTGAAATGATGCTTCTGGATTCAGTGCAGGTATTATGCAGAAATGTGGCATATATTTGATAAGATGATTGGGAAAATTAACCCCTTTTTGCCCCAGCAACACTCAATCTAGAAATGTAACATTTCATTTAAACTATCATCAATGCTCATCATATCTCCATTTTATCAAGTTAAACCTTTCTTTCCACTAGGGATACTTTGTCAGTTCAGTACCATGAGTAAAGTACTAAGATAGCTCCATCTTAATCTGTAATCATTGTACCCTCCCCACCCCACTCCTTTTAGAAATGTAACCCTACATTTAATCTCTAAATAATGCTACCATCGTACCAGCTGAACCTTCATTTTCACTAGGGATACTTCGTCAGTTCAGTACCATGAGTAATCAAAGTACTAAGATAGCTCCATTGGTGCGTGCCGATGTGATCCTACCACCGGGACATGGCAATACACATGATTGGATGGACTCCAGCCAGCCTTATGTGAAAGTATTTTCTGATCTGTATGGCTCCAATCTAGTCAACTCTCCTGACCAGAAGACGACCACCTATGTACAAATTCCATCATCTACACATGCAGCTCTGCGCAAGGCTACAACAGAATTGCATTCAATGTTTGTCAAGGCCACTGAGCATGTGTGTAAGACCCCTGAACTGTGGCCTGCCTTTGGGTTCCCCTCCCAATACTGGCCCAGGGCTCTGGCATCTTTCTTTACTGGTGATAAAGTTATCTCTGGTCGCTTTGACTTCTCTATCACACCAGAGAAGGGCAT
The DNA here is from genome assembly GCA_013339895.1 of Ephydatia muelleri. NCBI lineage: Eukaryota > Metazoa > Porifera > Demospongiae > Spongillida > Spongillidae > Ephydatia > Ephydatia muelleri. Next base: position 1,129,712 of record JABACO010000015.1, read on the forward strand.
TAAGTGCTTTGAATACAATGCAGACTGTGCCACCTGCTTGCTGGAGTGTGCATATGTCCAGTCTTCATGGGCAAAGGCTGTGGGCATTGACAGTGTGGGCGTGGATGCGGGTATTGGGTGTGAGGAGAGGCTTGTGAATGCCTGGCATCTTCTTAACCTGCCCAAAGGCACTCTCGTTCATTTTCTAATTGAAAAAGAAGGTGAGGAAAAGTATCACGCTCTATACATGATGAATGCTGCTCAGAAGGCTGGCTTTGTATGCAAATTGGTTAAGAGTGGAGACAATTTAGACAACTTCACTTTTGATGAAGCAGGGCACATCTTGGATGATGAGAAGAAGCCAGTTAAATATGTCTGGAAGACCTGGTGTTACACCACACTGCTTTCGCAATGGAATGGAGAGCCTCTAAGACACTCTGGCCAAGTTCGTGTCATTGATGTTTGCCTCAGTGAAGATGTGCTTGTTTTTGACCCATGGTGGTCAGCCATTCCTTCAAACAAGGCCATTCTTCCTGTGCTAAGTGAGATGTTTCCTGACCATCCAAACCTTTTGCACTCCTCCTGGGAGGTGACTGACGGGCTGAAGAAATCAGGGTATGTGGCAAAACCTGTCAGTGGAAGGTGTGGTGAAAACATCATATTGCATGCTCCTGTGACAAGTTCAGAACCAGAAGTGGTTGAATCTACTGATGGAAGATTCAAAAGTAATCAATATGTGTATCAAGAACTGAGTAAAGTTCCTGTGGTTGACAATGAATACATCCAAGTGAACGCATTCTGTATTGCAGGACACTATGGGGGTACTGTGTTGAGGGTAGACAAGAGCCCAATCATTAATCATGAGTCTTCCGTAGTTGCCCTGCGTGTAGTTGATGATGGTACAAGCACCCCACTACCAACTGATGAAATAGCCAATCCATATCATCACAGGAAGTACATCTCAGAGATAAAAGTGGATAAGTTGTTACCTGTTGAAATGGTTGAAGAGACTGATGGTAGTGGACCTGATACTCTTGCTGGGAAGCCAGCACCCTTTGGAGCTGTTATGGGATATGCACCTGGTGGTGTTCCTGCCTACTCCTGTGATTACGACACTGCAGACAGAACGGTGTACACATCTCGTGCACTTTTTCAACATAAAGTGGGGAAAGTATACTATGGGTTTCGATACCAGTGTGTGGAGTTTGCACGACGCTGGCTGGTTCATGCTAAAGGTATAACATTTAAGGAGGTTGGTATGGCTTACGAGATATTTGACATACCACACGCAATAAGAGTGAAGGACGAAGAAAACATTCCTTGGACGAATATTCCAAATGGGTCTTCTGAACGTCCTGTACCAGGTGCTGTTCTCATTTGGAATGAAGGTGGGGAATTTCAGCGGACAGGTCATGTGGCTATCATAGTGGAGGTGTCTGATGAATGGGTAAGAGTAGCAGAGCAGAATGTGAATGACACCTACTGGCCACGTGGTCAGAACTGGGCTCGTCAGTTGGGTGTAGAGTATGACAAAGCTAAGGGAACATATTTCATTCAGGAAGTAGATGGAAGCGTCAAAGGATGGAAACATCTTCCAAAAGACTTTGCTCCTGATCCACTACCTTTGCCTGCATATGATACAACAATACCATTGTGATGAGCACACATGCTCATGTTTGTATAGTCATATAGGACTTCATAGTTTAGTTTATATATATGTAGCTTAGCACTTCTGTATTAATTTTATACAATTAAATGTATATTCATGTGCAATAAATCCTTTTTTTCCCCTGCCATTTTCAATTGTTTTGGTATCTCAGGACAATACATTTTTTGGCACAATCCACTGAAAGGCTTCTGTCCAGCATTCATGGTACTTAATAAAGTTGAAACCGGTTCACAGGATATAACCATATTACAGATAACAAATGATAATTGCAGAAAAGGTGTTGACCAACCGAACGGGCCACACAACATGTGAGTATTAGCTTCACGTACTTGCCATACCAAGCCATACTCCAGTGCCTATCTGCTGTGCATGGCTCTCATACACATGCATGGAGATTCAGGAAGCAGTCCATTTGCAGAGAGAGAACATTTAGTTACACACATCAGGTTTCGATCTGGCTTTTTTTAAATTAAGCTTCTCATGAAAGTTGAATTTGATAAAGTTGGTTTTCTAAAATACAAAAGAATGTCACTCACAAAATGGTAATTATCAGTTGTCTAATCTGATGTTATTCAGATTGATATTCTTATTTAAAACAAAACGATATCAGTTTTACAATCGTATAAGTTGAAATACACTGCACTCAGATTTTGGCTAGATTTTATAGTAAATATTGATCACATTTGTATGACCTATATTTAAAAAGCTTTACAATTACAAATAGGTAGGAAAGGTGCAACATTTTAAACTATTGGTGTTAACTAAATATGAGAGTCTACTCATCCTGGTGAATAGATATCCTCGTCATTTAATTAAACAATTCCAACTTTATGTGAATAATAATCATACATTCGTTGCAACTTCAAGCTTATTTCAGGAGTCTAAACCTCTCCGTGGGTTAAAGGAAGCATGATCTCTCCAGGCTGCAAAGTCACAAAGAAGTCTGAAATTTGGTGAGCTAGGTCCTTCGCATCCAGAAAAGCTAAAATTGACTCTCAAAAAAAATGTAAAGGCCCCAAATTAGTGTAATTGCATTCCTTTCCTTACTATTAGTCTCGAGCCCAGACCAACAATACACAGAGATCTAGGCTGCTTGTGGGACATATCAATGGCCGATGTTTGTGGGTCTGTATTAAATGAACCCACAACTCTTTATAAAGACAAGACCCGGGGTACAACCCAGCCATTCCAAAATTCATAATTAGCAGCCCGCCGGTTACGACCCCCCCCCCCTCCCTACACCCACCCCCCGTTACCAAGAACGCACTATAATATTTAGGCCGCCGTAGCTACATCCAGTGCCTTCCAAAAGCATTCCGGGGAACAAACATACATGTATTTTGCAAAGATACACTATGCCAGAGTCATACACTATAGCAAGTTGTAGGACCATCAAATTTGGGAACGATTGCAAGTTTCAGATCATTGGGATATCGTTAGAAGCCGTATGTGTATGTTATTTTAGTCAGGGGCGGATCCAGAATTTTGGGAAAGGGGGTCTGAAAAACATATTCACAACTGGGGGGCGGGTATGGGAGGAGGCGTGCCCCCTCCCGTGACAGCAAGGGGGTCTGGGGCTTCGCCCCAGCCGCTTTTTTGCTTTTGCGTTTATTTAGCATGAAATTCACAGCGATATTCAATACATATACATCACGCGATATCCGGATTACTAGAGCCTGATGGATAGCGACGAGAAAACTGTTCATTCTTCACAATGCTATAGTTCCTACTGCTCAGCAATTAAATTCGTGACGCAAAACTTTTGTGAATTTGTGACCGAAGCGTGCACGTGGCCAAGCACCAGCTATATGAACGACTCATGTATGTTTACTATAGTATTAGTATTTCTAGTTTATTTAGCTTGGCTATCTGTTTTCTGAGGAAAAGAATCTGAGATCCATCACATTCACGTCTTTTGATCGCTTACCTCAATTCCTGCTCACACGCACCATTCGATCGATTAAATATTTCGTTAATACACATGTAGGAAGATTTAATTAGATCGATATAGACCCCACTTGGCTAGAACGATGTGCAATCTTGCAAATCCAAGGACGGTAACATGCAGAACGCTGCATAGATTACAGTATGCATACAACATTCTTCATATACCCCTGGACCCCCCCCCCCCCCCCCTCTAAATCCGCCCCTGTTAAATTTACAACTGACATCGATAAAACTGCATACATGGCCGGCCGGCACGTATTCAGCCGGCGCGCGCCAACCATTTTATAAAATCTGCTTGCGTGTATACATGTACATGGATGGGCTGCTTATTATATAATCATAGGTATTTGAAATACGTGAGCCAGACTGTCACTCCACCTCAGCTAAGCGGCGGCACACGACATTGACTGAAGGAAATCAAGCAACATAACAAACCAAAACGTTCACACTTTTCACAGGTTAGTCAAGGCTTGGTCAAGGTAACCAATCAGAACCATGTCGCGCACGTCTGGCAGGAAATCTAGAGAAAGTAATGTATCTAACGTCAATTTTCAACGCGAGTAACGGCAGCCCGTCTTCGCGGTTGGCGATAGTCGAACCACGCCCAACTACTAGGCATAGCAATGGTTACACCCACTTATGGAATTAGCTAGTTCGAGTCCAATCTGTAGTTACGGTGGTCGATATACTAACTACTTGCGAGTACCAGGTAGCAGTAGATAGTTGGAGTGTTGATATTCTCATAAGGTAAGAGATTTTCCTTCCAATGTTGTACCTAGACACCAGTAAAAAATATGCCTGTGTCCATTTAACTAGAGTGCGCCGTGGGTTATTGACAAAAAAAAAGGTGTTTTGAAGATTGCCAAATAAATCTGTATCGTCTCACCCATACAAATGCATTTGAACTATCATTTATGGTCTAAATAATGCTCATCCATGTTGCCATTTTTATCAACTTAAACCTTTATTTTTACTAGAGATACTTCGCCGGTTTGGTACCATGAGTAATCAAAGTACTAAGATAGCTCCATTGGTGCGTGCCAGTGGGATCCTACCACCAGGACATGGCAACACACGTGATTGGATGGACTCCAGCCAGCCTTATGTGAAGGTGTTTTTTGATCAGCATGGCTCCAATCTAGTCAACTCTCCTGACCAGAAGACGACCACCTATGTACAAATTCCATCATCTACACATGCAGCTCTGCGTAAAGCTACAACAGAATTGCATTCAATGTTTGTCAAGGCCACTGAGCATGTGTGTAAGACCCCTGAACTGTGGCCTGCCTTTGGGTTCCCCTCCCAATACTGGCCCAGGGCTCTGGCATCTTTCTTTACTGGTGATAAAGTTATCTCTGGTCGCTTTGACTTCTCTATCACACCAGAGAAGGGCATTAAGTGCTTTGAATACAATGCAGACTGTGCCACCTGCTTGCTGGAGTGTGCATATGTCCAGTCTTCATGGGCGAAGGCTGTGGGCATTGACAGTGTGGGCGTGGATGCAGGTATCGGGTGTGAGGAGAGGCTTGTGAATGCCTGGCATCTTCTTAACCTGCTCAAAGGCACTCTCGTTCATTTTCTAATTGAAAAAGAAGGTGAGGAAAAATACCATGCTCTGTACATGATGAATGCTGCTCAGAAGGCTGGCTTTGTGTGCAAATTGGTTAAAAGTGGAGACAATTTAGACAACTTCACTTTTGATGAAGCAGGGCACATCTTGGATGATGAGAAGAAGCCGGTTAAATATGTCTGGAAGACCTGGTGTTACACCACACTGCTTTCGCAATGGAATGGAGAGCCTCTAAGACACTCTGGCCAAGTTCGTGTCATTGATGTTTGCCTCAGTGAAAATGTGCTTGTTTTTGACCCATGGTGGTCAGCCATTCCTTCAAACAAGGCCATTCTTCCTGTGCTAAGTGAGATGTTTCCTGACCACCCAAACCTTTTGCACTCCTCCTGGGAGGTGACTGACGGGCTGAAGAAATCAGGGTATGTGGCAAAACCTGTCAGTGGAAGGTGTGGTGAAAACATCATATTGCATGCTCCTGTGACAAGTTCAGAACCAGAAGTGGTTGAATCTACTGATGGAAGATTCAAAAGTAATCAATATGTGTATCAAGAACTGAGTAAAGTTCCTGTGGTTGACAATGAATACATCCAAGTGAACGCATTCTGTATTGCAGGACACTATGGGGGTACTGTGTTGAGGGTAGACAAGAGCCCAATCATTAATCATGAGTCTTCTGTAGTTGCCCTGCGTGTAGTTGATGATGGTACAAGCACCCCACTACCAACAGATGAAATAGCCAACCCTTACCACCACAGGAAGTACATCTCAGAGACAAAAGTGGGTAAGTTGTTGCCTGTTGAAACGGTTGAAGAGACTGATGGTAGTGGACCTGATACTCTTGCTGGGAAGCCAGCACCCTTTGGAGCTGTTATGGGATATGCACCTGGTGGTGTTCCTGCCTACTCCTGTGATTACGACACTGCAGACAGAACGGTGTACACATCTCGTGCACTTTTTCAACATAAAGTGGGGAAAGTATACTATGGGTTTCGATACCAGTGTGTGGAGTTTGCACGACGCTGGCTGGTTCATGCTAAAGGTATAACATTTAAGGAGGTTGGTATGGCTTACGAGATATTTGACCTACCACATGCAATAAGAGTGAAGGACGAAGAAAACATTCCTTGGACGAATATTCCAAATGGGTCTTCTGAACGTCCTGTACCAGGTGCTGTTCTCATTTGGAATGAAGGTGGGGAGTTTCAGCGGACAGGTCATGTGGCTATCGTAGTGGAGGTGTCTGATGAATGGGTAAGAGTAGCAGAGCAGAATGTGAATGACACCTACTGGCCACGTGGTCAGAACTGGGCTCGTCAGTTGGATGTAATGTATGACAAAGCTAAGGGGACATATTTTATTCGGGAAGTAGATGGAAGCGTCAAAGGATGGAAACATCTTCCAAAAGACTTTGTTCCTGATCCACTACCTTTGCCTGCATATGATACAACAAAGCCATCATGATGGGCACACATGCTCATGTTTGTATAGTCATATAGGACTTCATAGTTTAGTTTATATATATGTAACTTAGCACTTCTGTATTAATTATATACAATTAAATGCATATTCATGTGCAATAAATCTTTTTTTTCCCTGCCATTTCCAATTGTTTTGGTATCTCAGGACAATACATTTTTTGGCACAATCCACTGAAAGGCTTCTGTTCAGCATTCATGGTACTTAATAAAGTTGAAACCGGTTCACAGGATATAACCATATTACAGATAACAAATTATTGTTGCAGAAAAGGTGCTGACCAACCGAATGGGCCACACAACATGTGAGTATTAGCTTCACATACTTGCCATACCAAGCCATACTCCAGTGCCTATCTGCTGTGCATGGCTCTCATGCACATGCATGGAGATTCAGGAAGCAGTCCATTTGCAGAGAGAGAACATTTAGTTACACACATCAGGTTTCGATCTGGCTTTTTTTAAATTAAGCTTCTCATGAAAGTTGAATTTGATAAAGTTGGTTTTGAGAAAAAATATAAAAGGATGTCACTTACAAAATGGTAATTTAGACAGCCCAATCAGTTGTCTAATCTGATGTTATTCAGATTGATATTCTTATTTAAAACAAAACGATATCAGTTTTACAATCATATAAGTTGAGATACACTGCACTCAGATTTTGGCTAGATTTTATAGTAAATATTGATCACATTTGTATGACCTATATTTAAAAAGCTTTACAATTACAAATAGGTAGGAAAGGTGCAACATTTTAAACTATTGGTGTTAACTAAATATGAGAGTCTACTCATCCTGGTGAATAGATATCCTCGTCATTTAATTAAACAATTCCAACTTTATGTGAATAATAATCATACATTCGTTGCAACTTCAAGCTTATTTCAGGAGTCTAAACCTCTCCGTGGGTTAAAGGAAGCATGATCGCTCCAGGCTGCAAGGTCACAAAGAAGTCTGAAATTTGGTGAGCTAGGTCCTTCGCATCCAGAAAAGCTAAAATTCACTTCCTCCTCTCTAAAAAAATGTGGAGGCCCCAAAATAGTGTAATTCCATTCCTTTCCTTGATGATGGTTACTATTAGTCTCGTACCCAGACCCAACGTTACATAGAGATCTAGGCTGCTTGTGCAGAGATAATATATTATCTCTGGCTTGTGGAACATATCAATGGCCGCGACAAATATGTTTGTGGGTCTGTATTAAATGAACCCACAACTCTTTATAAAGACAAGACCCGGGGTAAAACCCGGCAGCCATTCCAAAATTCATAATTAGCATCCCGCCCGTTACCCGGTACGACACCCTCCCCACACCCAACCCCCGTTACCAAGAACGCACTATAATATTTAGGCCGCCGTAGCTGAATCCAGTGCCTTCCAAAAGCATTCCGGGGAACAAACATACATGTATTTTGCAAAGATACACTATGCTAGAGTCATACACTATAGCAAGTTATAGGACCATCAAATTTGGGAACGATTGCAAGTTTCATATTTGGGATAGTCGTGTCTCGTTAGAAGCCGTATGTGTATGTGTAAAGTTTACAACTGCATACATGGCCGGCCGGCACGTACCGTACCGTATTTAGCCGGCGCGCGCTAACCATTTTATAAAATCTGCTTGCGTGTATACATGGGCACATTCTTGCTGCTTATTATATAATCAGTTTGGAATAGGTGTTTGAAATACCTGAGCCAGACTGTCACTCCACCTCAGCTAAGCGGCGGCACACGACATTGACTGAAGGAAATCAAGCAACATAACAAACCAAAACGTTCACACTTTTCACAGGTTAGTCAAGGCTTGGTCAAGGTAACCAATCAGAACCATGTCGCGCACGTCTGGCAGGAAATCTAGAGAAAGTAATGTATCTAACGTCAATTTTCAACGCGAGTAACGGCAGCCCGTCTTCGCGGTTGGCGATAGTCGAACCACGCCCAACTACTAGGCATAGCAATGGTTACACCCACTTATGGAATTAGCTAGTTCGAGTCCAATCTGTAGTTACGGTGGTCGATATACTAACTACTTGCGAGTACCAGGTAGCAGTAGATAGTTGGAGTGTTGATATTCTCATAAGGTAAGAGATTTTCCTTCCAATGTTGTACCTAGACACCAGTAAAAAATATGCCTGTGTCCATTTAACTAGAGTGCGCCGTGGGTTATTGACAAAAAAAAAAGGTGTTTTGAAGATTGCCAAATAAATCTGTATCGTCTCACCCATACAAATGCATTTGAACTATCATTTATGGTCTAAATAATGCTCATCCATGTTGCCATTTTTATCAACTTAAACCTTTATTTTTACTAGAGATACTTCGCCGGTTTGGTACCATGAGTAATCAAAGTACTAAGATAGCTCCATTGGTGCGTGCCAATGTGATCCTACCACCAGGACATGGCAACACACGTGATTGGATGGACTCCAGCCAGCCTTATGTGAAGGTGTTTTTTGATCAGCATGGCTCCAATCTAGTCAACTCTCCTGACCAGAAGACGACCACCTATGTACAAATTCCATCATCTACACATGCAGCTCTGCGTAAAGCTACAACAGAATTGCATTCAATGTTTGTCAAGGCCACTGAGCATGTGTGTAAGACCCCTACACTGTGGCCTGCCTTTGGGTTCCCCTCCCAATACTGGCCCAAGGCTCTGGCTTCCTTCTATATTGGTGATAAAGTTATCTCTGGTCGCTTTGACTTCTCTATCACACCAGAGAAGGGCATTAAGTGCTTTGAATACAATGCAGACTGTGCCACCTGCTTGCTGGAGTGTGCATATGTCCAAGGTTCGTGGGCAAAGGCTGTGGGCATTGACAGTGTGGGCGTGGATGCAGGTATCGGGTGTGAGGAGAGGCTTGTGAATGCCTGGCATCTTCTTAACCTGCCCAAAGGCACCCTCATTCATTTTCTAATTGAAAAAGAAGGTGAGGAAAAGTACCATGCTCTGTACATGATGAATGCTGCTCAGAAGGCTGGCTTTGTGTGCAAATTGGTTAAAAGTGGAGACAATTTAGACAACTTCACTTTTGATGAAGCAGGGCACATCTTGGATGATGAGAAGAAGCCAGTTAAATATGTGTGGAAGACCTGGTGTTACACCACACTGCTTTCGCAATGGAATGGAGAGCCTCTAAGACACTCTGGCCAAGTTCGTGTCATTGATGTTTGCCTCAGTGATGATGTGCTTGTTTTTGACCCATGGTGGTCAGCCATTCCTTCAAACAAGGCCATTCTTCCTGTGCTAAGTGAGATGTTTCCTGACCATCCAAACCTTTTGCACTCCTCCTGGGAGGTGACTGACGGGCTGAAGAAATCAGGGTATGTGGCAAAACCTGTCAGTGGAAGGTGTGGTGAAAACATCATATTGCATGCTCCTGTGACAAGTTCAGAACCAGAAGTGGTTGAATCTACTGATGGAAGATTCAAAAGTAATCAATATGTGTATCAAGAACTGAGTAAAGTTCCTGTGGTTGACAATGAATACATCCAAGTGAACGCGTTCTGTATTGCAGGACACTATGGGGGTACTGTGTTGAGGGTAGACAAGAGCCCAATCATTAATCATGAGTCTTCTGTAGATGCACTGCGTGTAGTTGATGATGGTACAGACACCCCACTACCAACAGATGAAATAGCCAACCCTTACCACCACAGGAAGTACATCCCAGAGATAAATGTGGACAAAGTGTTGCCTGTCCAAATGGTTGAAGAGACTGATGGTAGTGGACCTGATACTCTTGCTGGGAAGCCAGCACCCTTTGGAGCTATTATGGGCTATGCACTTGGTGGTATTCCTGCCTACTCCTGTGATTACGAGACAGCAGACCGGACAGTGTTTTCTTCTCGTGTGCATTTTCGCCATAAGATAGGCAAACTATACTATGGAGCTCGATACCAGTGTGTGGAGTTTGCACGACGCTGGCTGGTTCATGCTAAAGGTGTAACATTTAGCGAAGTTGGTATGGCTTACGAGATATTTGACATGCCCCATGCAATAAGAGTGAAGGACGAAGAAAAGATTCCTTGGACCAATATTCCAAATGGATCTTCGGAACGACCTGTACCAGGTGCTGTTCTCATTTGGAATGAAGGCGGTGAATTTCAGCGGACAGGTCATATTGCTATTGTGATGGAGGCGTCTGATGAATGGGTAAGAGTAGCAGAGCAGAATGTGAATGACACTTACTGGCCACGTGGTCAGAACTGGGCTCGTCAGTTGGATGTAGAGTATGACAAAGCTAAGGGGACATATTTCATTCAGGAAGTAGATGGAAGTGTCAAAGGATGGAAACATCTTCCAAAAGACTTTGTTCCTGATCCACTACCTTTGCCTGCATATGATACAACAATACCATTGTGATGGACACGTGGTTTAGACATATGTAGTTTTTATTTTATTTAGTTCACACATAGCAATATTATTTGAATTTTGAATTATAAATTAGGTGTGTACTCATGTACAGTGTAGTATATCATTTTTTCTGTTGTGGGATCTCAGGTGGTACTTAAAGCTACTTTAGTTGAAATGGTGTGGCTTTATGTTTCTCACTGTGTCAGTGCAATATATTTATGCTTCGTAACGCTGGTATTAAAGAAAACATTCGTTTTTCCTCCGTTTAACTGAAGAGTACACTATGTTCTTTAGGTCTTGCAAGTTTGAAGATGGCATGAAAAGCCATTCCCTTGGCATAATACTTTGAAGTTAAACCTTATAAAGGCGATAATGAAGTGCTATGTAAACATCTATGCAAAGGCGTTGTTACATGTACACAATAAGCACCGTGATGTAGCGTGGGAAAGGGTACATGGTGTCTGATATAGCGTGGGGAAAGGGTACATAGCTATACTTCGCATCCGATTTTAAGTGCCGTTTCGTTCATTGTTCCATTTCAAGTACGTTGCGTTCGTTGTTCATTTAATTGCTGTTGCGCTCGTTGTTCCATTTCAAGTCCGTTGTCTTTGCTGTTCCATTTCAAGTCCCCATGTAGAGGACATGTCATTCAAATTCTTACCGTATTGCTGCGATTCTCTGAAGAGTCATACAAGGAAACGTACTCGGGTAGTTTGAGGCCCATGCCCAACAGTCTCATCACAAAGTTTCCATCGCTGCAGCTAACATCCAGACAAAAAATTTGTTCCACCTGTCGTCAAAAACTGCATAAGTTGGCGCCCGAAGAATGTGTGTCGACAACTTCTGTCGAATGTAGCATAAGTAATGTAATGTTCCTGAACGCAAGCTGATGCTCCTGAATTCTCTGGATATGCAAGTACAGCGATGACATCGATTGCTGCATGTAACCAAAATGATGAAAGTGATGAGACAAATACCAGCCACGGTGAACTTGAAGACAATGACGACGATTCACAAATCATGCTGGGTGCTGGAAATCAGCGCAGTATTGTTTATATAGACGTTTGCATAGCACAAGATTATCGCCTTTATAAGGTTTCATTGCATCTCTTGGAGCTCAGGAATACACTGACTTCAAAGCATTATGCCAAAGGAATTGCTTTACATGCAAACTTGCAACTTCTAACTTGCAAGACCTAAAGAACATAGTGTAATCTTCAATTAAGAGGAGAAAAAAAAGTGATGTTTTTTAAATACCAGCGTTACGAAGCATAAGAAGTGAAATATATCGCACAGTGTGAAACATGAAGCCACACCCATTTTAACTAAAGTAGCTTCTCATGGCAGCTATATGTGGTAAAAATATTTGAGCTTAACATGCAATGCCCATCGAGCATTGTTTACATCTGTGGTCAATATTTTCACACCTTGTAGTTCCCAAATGATTTCACTTTGAAGCTTAATATTGTATAACTTAATGAGTGCAACAAAATTACAAAATATTACAAAAAATTGAAACATAGGTGTCAATAATTGTGTTGATTTGACCTGGAACGACCCAGCAGGTGAAAGGTTTTGGTTTGTGCACTTTTGGGCAGACAATCCCTTCTTCTGTCCAGCCATGTGGGGGTGTTTCTTATGTCACAGTCAGACGAGGGCATCAAGATTATGTGTGCCGCAAACACATCCAGGCATATTGTCACACACAATAGCATATGCCTCCCAACACTGTAGTATCTTCATGTCCTATACCCCGGCCTCATCTGACATTTGTGTCACGTGCAGATTAGGTGCTGTGCTCAAGTTTATATTAAATACATGAATTTTTTTTTGTTGGGTCAAGTCATTTAATTCTCTGACACCACCGCTGGCGCTAAGACCTCGAGTGAAGATGCAAACAACATGCAACACGTGCAATGCGGGAATAATACTTATTGTGGCAAGAGATGCATTTATTTTATGCAGGACCGCCACTGTCTGGAAAATCTTATACTTGAGTCACGTGCACAAGGAAAACTTTAGATCAATTTGAGAAACCCCATTGAGTGGCACTGGTCAGTATAATGATCAAAGGATTTACAGGTGGCCTGGATGGTGGTGGTGGTGGTGGGAGGGAGGGGGGATACTCAAACCAGTCGAAAGAGAAACGAATGTCATCAATCTTGTGCACAACATTTTTATATGTGCATGGTGATACAAACTGCAGGTCAAAAAGTATGTTGATATTTACTGATACAGTATTACAGAACAATGTGCAGATTTGGTAATCCGCGATACATGTAGTATAACAGTCGAGTTGTCCACATTCACACACTGACAATTTATATACTGGAAATCTTCAAAAATAACAACGTACTGCGTGCCTGTTCTGATATACTCGTATAACTGGACAGGTGTGTGGAGGGATGGTGTGTGGAAGCATGGTGTGTGGAGGGATGGTGTGTGGAGGGATGGTTGTGTGGAGGGATAGTGGTGTGGAGGGATGGTGTGTGGAGGGATGGTGTGTGGAGGGATGGTGTGTGGAGGGATGGTGTGTGGAGGGATGGTGTGGAGGGATGGTGTGGAGGGATGGTGTGTGGAGGGATGGTGTGTGGAGGGGTGTGTGGGGATGTGTGGTGGGGGATTTGGTGGTGATGCGGTGTGTGGATGGTGGTGAGGATGTGTTGGAGGGATGGTGTGGGGGATGGTGTGTGTGGGTGGTTGGGTGGTGTGTGGGGATGTGTGTGTGCGGGCTGGGCTGGTGTGTGGAGGATGGTGTGTGGCGGGATGGTGTGTGGCGGATGGTGTGTGCGGGCTGGTGTGTGGCGGGTGGTGTGTGGGGCTGGTGTTGAGGGCTGGGTGTGGAGGGATGGTGTGTTGGCTGGCTGTTGTGGGGGGCTGGTGTGTGCGGGATGGTTTGTGGCGGGTGTGTGTGGCGGGCTGTTGTGTGTGGCTGGTGTGTGGCGGAATGTTGTGTGCGGAGGGTTGTAGGGATGATGTGTGGAGGATGGTGTGTGGGGGATGGTGTGTGAAGGACATGTGTAGATGATGGTGTGTGTAGAGGACCAATGAGGGAATTGTGTTTAAAGGTCAGTGGTATGGATGGTGTGTTGAGTGGTGTCAGTTCACTGGTGTCAGTACACTGGTGTCAGTTTACTGGTGTCAGTATACTGACTGCATGCAGGCAACTTCTGTTGCCTCAGTCATGTCATTCTCAGATTTCATACCTTGCCTCAAAAGGGTTAGCTGCTGCTTGTGTAACAAGCCAACAGCCAGTGTCTGTGCAGGGCATATTGAAATGGTTGAGCGTGGCCCAACCTTGTAAGGTCAGGCTACGCTCAACTATGGTGGAACGGTAAGACCGCATCTGTGTACATTTATAGCGGTGATGTAATCCCATGTAGGCCTCTACCTTCGTAATATTGAAATGATAACGTAGTGCCCTATCACCGATCTGTGAAACTTCAGGCTACTGCAATATATGAGAACGTAACAAGTTCAGACACTATTTTACAAGTCATACAATGCCTGTTGTTCTATTTATGGCCCAAATCACATAGCTTAAAGTTGTGTCTGTATTACGAACTTCAGCATCAAAAAGCAGCTAAGGTCTCTCCACTGTGTGCCCTGCACATTTGAGGGAGGAGGAAAGGGTTAAGGGGCCAGGTGAGTGAGGGCAAATATATGTACGCATGCAGATACATGTATCCTGTGTGAGTGCAAAGGATACATGTATCTGCATGACTCCCATAGCAAACCTGCTGATCTTGTTGGAACTGCTTCCACGTGGCTTCTTTTAACTTCAAAGCGCTATATACAAGAAGGGTGGGCAACCTGAAAACAGGAAACTAACGAAGACAGAAGGTATTTTCAAATTATAGAATAGATATGTAGCCATACTGATTTGGCAGTATATGCATGAAGTAGTGTGCAAATGTATTGGCGATACAATTATACATTTTTTGTTCACTTGGCCGAGGGAGGAATAGCTGCCACATTCTGAGATACACTCTTTCACTATAACGAGAAGTTGTTGTACCTTGTCATGCATATAGAATTAATGGTTAATGTTCTTTGTAAACTTTGCGTGAATAGACTCCTCTCTTTGCCTGCCCATGTCCAGAATAGACTCCTCTCTTTACCTGCCCATGTCCAGAATAGACTCCTCTCTTTACCTGCCCATGTCCAGAATAGACTCCTCTCTTTGCCTGCCCATGTCCAGAATAGACTCCTCTCTTTGCCTGCCCATGTCCAGAATAGACTCCTCTCTTTACCTGCCCATGTCCAGAATAGACTCCTCTCTTTGCCTGCCCATGTCCAGAAATTGTGGACATCGGTGTATAATTTGGCTTAGATTTGTGATAACAAAATTCCAATTTCACCATTAAACTGAACAGATACTCTAGAGATTTATTAAATCAGCTAATTAAAGTTTACAATTAATTATTTTTGTTTTCGACTTCCATTGCGTTTATTGTTTGTCTGTATGGTCAGAGAAGTCAAGTAAGGCCATCGCTTTTACAGAAAATCCTGCTAAATTAATGCTATCCTCGATAGTAGTGATCGCTGTCACAAGTAGATTGTATCTCGTGCTCCTGCCACTTATCATTTGTAGGTCACATTATCTGTTATTTAACCATGTTATTAATATTTAAAGCAAGCTAGAGCTAAGGTGCTAGGCATAGCTGCGAATACATGATTGGCACCCTGACCTTCCCTTGTTAAGATGAGCGTTCTTTAGCTTGGGTTTATCCATTGCTCACGTCCCTATCTGTCGCCATCGTTGCAGTTTTTCTGAAGTTCACCAGACACGACGCAGTGCTACCATTATACTGGCTCGTTTTTTGAGAACCTAGTTCTTCTCATGACGGTGCGTTCCTTTTGGAGTCGCACAGGGATTCATTGTCGGGTCCCCAGACTACGATAACTACAGAGCCTTATAGAAAACATTGTAATAATTGGTTTACTTAAGAGACGAGTCAGAAACTTTAGAATGCTGGCGGGATTCATTTCAAAGAATTTTTCAGGATTGAAAAATAAGTCGGACACACTCATCCATGGCTCCACTGACCATATAAAGGCCACGTTACAGAGTAATGCTACGGTCATCGAAGCCTTTTTCGTGTTGCGCTGACCGAAACGTTTTCCCATGGGTGTGTGTGTGTGTGTGTGTGTGTGTGTGTGTGTGTGTGTATGCATGTATCTTGTACGATGCATCAGGGGTCGATATTAACGCTTGCCCGACGCAAGTAAATAATTCCATCGGTCAAGTTGACCCAATCTTCAGGTACGGGCAATAGACTTGCTTATAAATGTACTCCTATTGAAACAAATGAGTAGACCATAGTTGGGTTTAAGTGGGTGGTAAGGTTTAAGTGGAAGCCACAATGGAGACACGTGGTCCATTTGTGCTACAGGGCTAGTGTGCTATCCAAACTGCATTGTGGCTAGTGGCGGATACACCATTCTGCTCTCGCACATAATTGCTTGTGTTTATAAATAATTGGCACATGTACGTGAAAATGGCTGCAATATTTGTGGTCCATGCATGTATACCAGTTTAACTGCTTGTGCAATACTATTATAAAATTCACATACATGTATGGATTCTAATGTTTGTTTGTCATGACCCAACACCATATACACATTTGGCAACTAACACTTGCCCCACAGGGCAAGTAGGCATCATCAGACACCTGCCCCACCCAACAGCTAGCTCAAACAGACTAATGTTGACCCCTGATGCATGGCTGCCTTATTAAGCAGCAATGGCCAAGTCCAATATATATGTGTGTGTGTGTGTGTGTGTGTGTGATTACATACATGCACTTGTCTTTCTAGTGTGCTCCATCTTATAAAATGGTTTCTGACAAAGCACTGTTACATCATTGTTCAATGGTCTGCAGTACCAAATACAGATGGCCATGATGCAGCTCTGATCACTCATCAATGAACAGATCGATGGCATGAAGTCGGGTGATTATGACTCACATACTCAATAGCAAAGATGTTGGTGTATGTACTGGCATAGTGGCATTTGCACTGTAGTCTAAAAATTCAGTCCTATTTCGTCAATGGTTCTGTATGACCTTTCCCTGTGGGATGTACATAGCACCCACAACAAGATACACTTCTAATTAAATAGGGTTCTTATCTAACCACAAAGCCTGTTTCCAAGGGCTACATGTACAGTACTTTGAGGGCTGACCTCTCAGCCACCAACCAGCGCCCTACTCTTTGTGATTACCAAATACAAATGCCACACCACAAAATATAAAAGTCTGCTGTAGCTGGTAGCCACTCATCCCTTCTATTTGAGTTGTTGCTGAAGCTTTTGTCAAACTCCTTTTCCTCCAAATACTGGGATGCCATATTACAGTGCTATGAAAGCACAACTTCTCAAATAGTTGGATAAGCTGGGAAACAAATGACTGAACAGTATAGCAGTAAAAGGCAAACTACAAAACAGAAGAGGAAGTGAGAGTGTGTGTGCTGTGTGGAAGTAAAGAAATGAGGGTAACTAAGAGGCACATTTTATTCTCTCCCTCAGATCCCCTCCCTTCCCCTTACACCCTCCCTTCCCCCTCCACATCTTCCTCTCTACCCACCCCACCTCTTCTCCCTCCCTCCCTTCTCCCTCCCTTCCCCTTCTCCCTCCCTTCCCCTTCTCCCTCCCTTCCCCTTCTCCCTCCCTTCCCCTTCCCCTTCTCCGTCCCCCTTTCCCTCCCCCTTTCCCTTCTCCCTCCCTTCCCCTTCTCCCTCCCTCCCTCCCCTTGCCCTTCTCCTCCATTCTCCCACCCCTCCTCCCTTCTCTCTCTCTCCCCTAGTCCCCTCCACTTTCCCTTAAGCATACCTTACCTCTCTTCAACACAATTTGGAAGATTTAGAAACCAGACAGCCCTAACGTCATATATGTACTGCCAAAAAAGGTTCTGCAAATATAGAAACTTGGACGACTAATTTATTTCGCACAACAAAGAACATGCACCTCCATGTCATCCCTGGACACACCCACTTCAAGCAATAACTGTAACACATATAATAGATCCTCACCTAAAACATGGAGGAATGTACTTCTGTAGTGTCTCAAACCGGAGGGTTGGCCCTGTGGCTTTGCTTTCACACGGCATCTTTGGCGCAAGACATGCATGCAGGACTCAGCCTCAAACCTCTTCCTCTTTAAGACCTTGC
Source organism: Ephydatia muelleri (assembly GCA_013339895.1). Taxonomy (NCBI): domain Eukaryota; kingdom Metazoa; phylum Porifera; class Demospongiae; order Spongillida; family Spongillidae; genus Ephydatia; species Ephydatia muelleri. The sequence continues at coordinate 1,147,877 of JABACO010000015.1, forward strand.
TCTCTCTCATCCTCCCCACTCCAGCATCTTCAAACAGCAACTGACACACTCCCTCACTGTTAAACACTGTAGAGTATTCTGTAGCGTACGAAGAGCCATTTCGCGCCACGTGATTTGTGTCGAATTCTAGAATGACGGCACGTACAAATGTGTACTGTACGCCTAAGTAAAAGTTCCAACAGGACAAAACAAATATGCCTCTAAGTAGTTATACGTTGTACCGTGGCTGCGTTAAACCGTCGTACAATACCTATACCACATTGTATCCAAAATGGCAAACACCAACCCGAACATTAACAGTCTTACTTATCAATGAACGTACTAGCCGTCATACTCAGCGCCAGCACGTGGCCATTAGGTTAGTGGCCTAGATTCAGTGTGATGCCTTACGTTTTGAACAGCACACGCAGTACAATGTACAATCGGGCAGACCTATTCCGCGTTTGAGAATAAACTTTTAGTAACCCAACCAAGTATCGTTCCACAAACATGCGTTCCTAGTCCCTACCCAAAACAGGTCAGAGAACATACCAGAGTGGCGCCTGTGATCGTGTCTGAGTTCGTTATGTCCAACGCGGCTAGCTGCAGAACCTTTGTCACGCGGTTTTAATATGCTCTAGGTACCCCTAATGACCAAAAGTGTCCAGGGAAGTAAGGGTAAGAAGCTTATGGGCATGTGAACCTGATAGAAAGTTGTCTTGATCATATTTTAGCATCATCTGAAATGAGGGAAACAATACCTTCCTATCTTCAAATTCGAACAACAATAAAGAATAGTGATTACAAATCATTATTAAAAAACCAATTTCAACACATATCTATGGAGGAACACTAATTCTTATGAGGAAGCTAGTGGTAGGGGCTGAAAATTACATCAGCCCGGCAGAGTGATAGGTTATAATGTTATCCATCATGGGACTTCTGTGAAACCATATACGCGGTTCTCCCTGATTTATGGTGATCGCTTACTCAATGGACGCGTGCGCGGGAAATTAACGGACGTTTGCAATAACGAGTCAGGAATTGCTAATGACGTCTGAAATTTCTCGCCATGCCCACATCACCCTTTGTTGGTGAGTACTGAACTGTGGTAAGCGCTTTTACATCCCGTTTGTAGGCTATGCAGTGGACCATTATGTCCTTCAGCAGTGTTTGTGATCAGCTAGGTGCTGGCTTAAGTTCTGCTGGCTCTAGTTGTGTGTAACAGCATGGCACTTCACCTCTGCACTTGAACTCCATGAACCATTTCAGTGCCCTGCATAGGAGCTCTAGAGGTTGGCAGAGGATCATCAAGCAGATTTGGCAATGCAGCTGGTCCAACATGGCTGTGTTATTTATTTGTAGCAGTTGTACATGTGGAACCACCTCTGGGATGTGGATCTGCTTTTTAACTCCTCTTTTCTGTAGGTGAAAAACCCTATATACTTTCAGGTATGTATACACATCCCTCTTCTGCATGCCATCCACTAAAGATAATGGTGGATTTCGTGTGAACGATAACCTGATCTTGAGCTGGTATATAGATATCTGTCAATTATTTGTTGCATGAATAGCAAAATGGTGGGTATCTGGGACATTGTTACTTCTGTACAGTAAAGAGTTGTGCTGCAAACGCGGAGCATTGTAAAATGCTCTTTTATTTTTCCTGTAGCTACACACATACTCAGCAGCGTTTATGAGCTATCTCTATCTGGTGATCCTATGTGGTCTTATACGAACGAACCGCACAGATTATTCATAAGATACAGCATGTGTTGTATTATGGCCAGCTTGAAAGGCGTTTTTGGATACTGACATGCATGACGGTGCATGCTGACCTTAATGGCAATTTGTTGGGTGTCCGTGTCATCGACCTGAAGTAACCCCTCTTCCGCGACAAAAAAGCTGCTGCGCGTTTATAGGAAATGAAAGGATAATTAGTAACTGCATACATAGGGAAGTTTTTCTCGCATGTTTGATTTAAAATGAGCATGGATGGCTCGTTCAAGATACAGTATTTAATGAGGCTTACACATATATTTCCTAGCCATTTACGGTATAGTTCTAATTTTAAACCCAATGCCTGGCCGCAAAACGGCCGTTGCAAGGTATGAAGTTCAATGGCCGATTCCCCACCCCCCTAATTTTGCGACTGGTTAAAAAATAAAAAGTAAAATCAATAAACCGTTAGGACCGTTAATAAAATTAATCTGCTTCCGTGTATACGACCGGATGCACGGATGTTTTTAAAAGAATATGAATTGATGATCGCTATACACTTGGGCACATTGTATAAGGCCGCGTACCTGGATCAATTTGAGATCAGGTGTTTGAACAGGCGCTGTGCAGAGGATCGACACCATTGTACTGAAGCAATTCAAGCATCATAACGTTCGCACTTTATACAGGTTAGTCATGGTAACCATTCAGAACCATCGAATCCTCACCCCAAAGAGGGCAAAACCATGGCAAGAAGTTTATATGTGGCTTTAATTGTTGGCTTACGTCGCAAGTGGGTGTAGCCGTTAATTCATTCATAGATATAACACAATTCATTGCATGCATGTTCAGCATTCTCTATTTATCGAATGTCACTGCCGCGCAACGTATAACTAGTTAAGTAGGGCTGAGTTAGCACGACACGCGGCAGTGGAGGGTTGCGGTCCCTAAAGGATGCGAAACAGCTTTGAAGTCTCAGATAACATAGCAAGCCCAGGAAACAACAGCTTGGTCTTCTGCGAAACCGAGACCAGTCTATACCGGCGATTGTGCTTATTCAAACTACTGGCGAAACCCAGCCATTAACAGTCAAAGTGTTTGTTGTCCTCCAGATAATGAGTGCATGTAAGCTACATGCGAGAGGTTTTGCCTACCTATGTTCTACTTAGGCACCAGCAGAGAATATATTAGAGTGGACTGTGGGAATGTGTGACTTTTTACAAGAGAGGATTGCCAAATAAACTTTACAATCTGTAATCATCCTACCCTCCCCACCCCACCCCACTCCTTTTAGAAATGTAACCATACATTTAACCTCTAAATAATGCTACCATTTTACCAGCTGAACCTTTATTTTCACTAGGGATACTTCGTCAGTTCAGTACCATGAGTAATCAAAGTACTAAGATAGCTCCATTGGTGCGTGCCAGTGTGATCCTACCACCGGGACATGGCAATATACGTGATTGGATGGACTACAGTCAGCCTTATGTGAAGGTGTTTTTTGATCTGTATGGCTCCAACCTAGTTGACCCTCCTGACCAGAAGACGACCACCTATGTACAAATTCCATCATCTACACATGCAGCTCTGCGTAAAGCTACAACAGAGTTGCATTCAATGTTTGTCAAGGCCACTGAGCATGTGTGTAAGACCCCTGAACTGTGGCCTGCCTTTGGGTTCCCCTCCCAATACTGGCCCAGGGCTCTGGCATCTTTCTTTACTGGTGATAAAGTTATCTCTGGTCGCTTTGACTTCTCTATCACACCAGAGAAGGGCATTAAGTGCTTTGAATACAATGCAGACTGTGCTTCCTGCTTGATGGAATGTGGTCATGTCCAGTCTTCATGGGCGAAGGCTGTGGGCATTGACAGTGTGGGCGTGGATGCGGGTGTTGGGTGTGAGGAGAGGCTTGTGAATGCCTGGCATCTTCTTAACCTGCCCAAAGGCACCCTCATTCATTTTCTAATTGAAAAAGAAGGTGAGGAAAAATACCATGCTCTGTACATGATGAATGCTGCTCAGAAGGCTGGCTTTGTATGCAAATTGGTTAAAAGTGGAGACAATTTAGACAACTTCACTTTTGATGAAGCTGGGCACATCTTGGATGATGAGAAGAAGCCAGTTAAATATGTGTGGAAGACCTGGTGTTACACCACACTGCTTTCGCAATGGAATGGAGAGCCTCTAAGACACTCTGGCCAAGTTCGTGTCATTGATGTTTGCCTCAGTGAAAATGTGCTTGTTTTTGACCCATGGTGGTCAGCCATTCCTTCAAACAAGGCCATTCTTCCTGTGCTAAGTGAGATGTTTCCTGACCATCCAAACCTTTTGCACACATCTTGGGAGGTGACTGACGGGCTGAAGAAATCAGGGTATGTGGCAAAACCTGTCAGTGGAAGGTGTGGTGAAAACATCATATTGCATGCTCCTGTGACAAGTTCAGAACCAGAAGTGGTTGAATCTACTGATGGAAGATTCAAAAGTAATCAATATGTGTATCAAGAACTGAGTAAAGTTCCTGTGGTTGACAATGAATACATCCAAGTGAACGCATTCTGTATTGCAGGACACTATGGGGGTACTGTTGTGAGGGTTGACAAGAGTTCAATCATTTCTAATGAGTCATCCATAATAGCAATGCGTGTAGTTGATGATGGTACAGGCACTCCACTACCAACAGATGAAATAGTCAACCCTTACCACCACAGGAAGTACATCCCAGAGAAGCAAATCGACAAGGTCATTCCTGTTGAAACAGTTGAAGAAACTGATGGTAGTGGACCTGATACTCTTGCTGGGAAGCCAGCACCCTTCGGAGCGGTTATGGGATATGCACCTGGAGGTGTTCCTGCCTACTCCTGTGATTACGACACTGCAGACAGAACGGTGTACACATCTCGTGCACATTTTCGCCATCAGATGGGGAAAGTATACTATGGGGCCCGATACCAGTGTGTGGAGTTTGCACGACGCTGGCTGATTCATGCTAAAGGCGTAACATATAGTGAGGTTGGTATGGCTTATGAGATATTTGACCTACCCCATGCAATAAGAGTGAAGGATGAAGAAAACATTCCTTGGACCAATATTCCAAATGGGTCTTCTGAACGTCCTGTACCAGGTGCAGTTCTCATTTGGAATGAAGGTGGGGAATTCCGCTGGACAGGTCATGTGGCTATCGTAGTGGAGGTGTCTGATGAATGGGTAAGAGTAGCAGAGCAGAACGTGAATGACACCTACTGGCCACGTGGTCAGAACTGGGCTCGTCAGTTGGCTGTAGAGTATGACAAAGCTAAGGGGACTTATTTCATTCAGGAAGTAGATGGAAGCGTCAAAGGATGGAAACATCTTCCAAAAGACTTTGTTCCTGATCCACTACCTTTGCCTGCATATGATACAACAATACCATTGTGATGGACATGGGGGGCTTTTATTATAATAGGATTCTCATTTTATTTATAATTCTAACTTGGACATAGCAACATTTTTGTTGAATTTTGTATTTTTATATAATTAAGATGCTTATTCATTTAGAATTAAATTTATTTTTCTATTACAAATGTTTTGGAAACACTTGTCATGTATGTATTGGTGCAAACTACTGAAAGGTTTCTTTGAAGTATACATGGCTAAGATTCCTCTATACAGATAACACCTGAGCTTTGTGGTAGAGTAGCATGATTAAATACACACTGAATTATTTGATGGGCATCAATTAACGTATTTGCTTAATATCTGCAGCTAGCAAATGTAAAGATTTTTATTTTTTATTTTTATTTTATGAATCTCTGTTATGATTCAACTCAGTTCACTTGTTCATCATGCAATCAGTACTGTATTCTAGCACATCTTAAGCAAACCTTCTAATCGAAAAGAATTTAAGGCTGTTAACAGATTGAAATTATATTTTCTGCGAACTGCAGTTCCTCCTTGAGAGTGTCCTGGACCATGACCTTTCAGGCGAGAACCTAGTCTCCCCGTCATATCACGTTTGCACAAATCTTAGCTTACAAGTCTAATGTTGGTCCATCTTCTTATTGACAGCAATACTGCACTCTGGAAATTCTTTTTAAACATATATATTTTGGTCCTCACTTGTACACATTTTCACTCTACAGCAGAATGGACCCTTTACATTTAGAGTGAGGAATTCGATAGCACATTCGAAGGCACTCAAAATCAAGCAAAGACAGCATTTCAAAAGTCCAAAGCTTAAGCCTCATATATCAGTCTTGCACTAAAGTCACGTGAGCAGTTTCAGAAATTCATTAAGATTATTAATTCGCATACAGAGCTAGAGATATACACATGGAGGAACGCGATCACGAATTATGGGAAAGTGTCAACATAAAGGAGACGCAGCCGCTGACCGGTGATGCCATTATTCAAGTGAACCTTCAGCGAAAACGAGAAGGTTACAAAAATGGTCTTCCGTATGCATGGATTGCGGCGGTTGTGGCGTGTGTGTGATAGCGGTAGTGGTGTGCGTAGGTGCAGGGATAGTGTGTGTGTGTGTGTGTGTGCTCTACATGCATGGGAATGTCGTGTGCTGCACGTGCATGAGTGTATCATGCCGCGCGAGTGCTGCGCTTGGTTCCGTATGTAATAGCGGAAGGCAATTATTGGTAAATATGCTGTTGCTTCCGTTTTAGTTTTAGCTGCAATAATTAATTTAAGTGAATTTGGTAGCCCCTCTCCTTGTCTACTCGCACTTCCTCTCCCTTGTTCTTCATATATAACTGTTTTGTAAGACGGAATGAATGTTGCCTGAACTAAGACGTTCATCTTTTCCCTATCCTGTGTGCTCTCTAAAGTGTGTGCCCTGTCAAGTGTAGGTGTGTGTTTGTGTGTGTGTGTGTGTGTGTGTGTGCTCTGTAAAGTGTAGGTGTGTTCAGTAGGGAAGCTTGGTTCACTACAGCCTCCCTGAACCAGCAGATAATTCAACACACACACACACACACACACACGCACACACACACACACACACGCACACACACACACACACGCACACACACACACACACACCACTTGCAGAATTCCACACATATACCAGTTTTTTTAATTCTGAAACATCTACACCTGTGTTGTCATAGCACCCTTCACACATGACTACTATAGTGCATTGCCACACACACACACACACACAGTCACACACACACACTTGTACTCAATCTGTGTTGAAAACATTGCCATCAACCTCCACTCTATAGACCAGAAGAAGCTTGGCATGATATCCGGAGTCACAATTCCCTGCACACTCTCCCTAT
>JABACO010000015.1:1155844-1204366 GCA_013339895.1 Ephydatia muelleri
TCTTCTATGGCCGTCAAATGGGTCCCCAGGAACTTCTGAATTCACACTCGCAATTTCGTCCATGTCGGTCCTCCCATGAGGGGCAGAGGCTATCCGATCTTCATTGACCATGTGGGGGTCACTTTCAGGCATGGTGGCGGGAGGATTGGTGAGGAGGAGGGACCCCAAAACCTGCATGGCCATGTAAACTCCGCCAAATATCAGAAACGAGTACGGGACTTTGGAAAGAACGTCCGGGTGTTCAAAGTAGCCACTGTCGGAGAGTGGATGGTTGAGAGGGTTAATGTATAGCGTCTGCGTGTACGTGAATAGCACCGCTCCCAGCCCAAAACCAGAGACGACAAAGCCACTGGCAAAACCTTTCCACTTGGGAAGCCAGCGGACGGCACAGGCCACAGGGCCAATGTAACCGATCCCCAACCCAGTCCAAACATGACTCCATAAGTGAAGACAAGCATCCAGAAGGAGAGCTTTATGGCAAAGAAGGATAGCATCACTCCCCCACTCATGATCAGGCTACCAGCCATGGTGGCAAGGCGGGGCCCAATCTTGTGGTCCAGCCAACCCCCGAGGAACATGGAGACCCCCTGGAAGACAACGGCAGAGGCGTACACCAAGGAAGTGGTCCCGATCTGGAGGTCGTGAGGGCTGGACTGGTTCCGGATGTAGGACGTGATGTAGGGGGAGAGGTTGCCATAGGTGTAGATGGTGCCCAGACTAAAGTGGATGATGAACCCCCCGAGGAGAACAAGGAGGGCACGTGGGGGGGGCAACCAAGAGGGCCAACGTCTCATTGTTCATATGCTGCTGTCGTTGCGAGGTGTTCGCGAGCGTAGAAGGTTATTTATTTGGTAGGTTTGTACTGATGCCTTCTTTTTAACGCCTCTCCTTCTGAAGACCCCTTCGAGTGGGAGCGTATGTAATGCGTTACGTACAGGATGTATTTGCTGGGTTTGGGGGGGGGGGGGGGGAGGGAGGGAGAGAGTAAATAAATGTTATCGTAAGTCGTTGACAACACAACTTTAGTTAAAACGGAACAAGGGTCCCACGGATTACTACACAAAGCAAGCCCATCCAACGCTTTGGCTGCATCCCGACCAAGTAACACGCATGTGGCCATCATGCCACCGTACAATGAACTGCCAACAAAGCCGACACTTACACTCAACTAGCGTTCGCCGAAGAGGTATAAATATACAATTATCCGTACAGCTTCCATTTTAAAAATAATACATCAATGTCATGTGATGTTGCGCAACCTATGGCGTAACTTACGGTGCCTACGTCACCTTTGTTTCGATAGTTTGTATTTTTTGAAGTCCATAGTTCTACCAGATATATCTCTGGTTCTACTTAACCCGTATTCTGTCAGTGCAGAGGCACGTACAATGCCTAGTTGGGCGTGGCCAGACCTTAGTAAGGTCAAGCCACGCCCAACTAGCATTTTAAAGTTTCCAGAGAGGGGTTGGGTGGCGGATAGAAATTATGCGTGTTTCAATGATTTTGTACCTGAAAGGAACATCCTTGCTTGCGGGGTGGAGATGTTGAATACCTTCAGAAAAACTAATAATCAGCGTTTTGTAAATTTTTATCTCAGTAGCAAAAGTCTCAATTGCCCCTTACTTGATAGTGCGTTGGTAGCGGGCGAACAAATTAGAACGTGTTTTGAAGTCAGCAAATGCTTGCCTTGAATACTAAGTAGTGGTGTGGCATACATTCCTTCGCCCCCTCCCCCTGTGTAAAATAGTTGGGTTTATCTCGGGTTTATTTTTAAATTAAACTTTTTAACATACGCGTGGTTTCAAGGCTAGTCTGCCAATATTCGTTATCATTTGGATTGGAATCTAATATTATTCTGGCCAATGTTATATTTCGAACACTGCGGCCCTAAATTGCTTACGTGCTTTGAACCTGCATCCCCTTCTGATACCAAGATTCGAATGGCAGGAACGAATAAATCGACATACCTGAACTAACCGACTTCAGTTCCTCGTGAAGGAACATGCGATCAGCTACGCACAATACCGCATACTAAAGGAAAGGAGTATCAATGTAGCATTGAATTTAATTATATACCGTGTATACATATGCAATTCTCATTTGAGTACCCTCGACCGGGCCCACAATAAAAGCAGGATTGTCTTTGTAGCCCTTCTTAGTAACGATACCAATCGTGCACTTCACTCACGATTAGCCATGCAGATGAATCATTAGACGAGACATTTTCAGAAATCCATTTTTACAGAGATAATCTATACCGTAGAATACCAGATATAACGACCCCCCCCCCTCCGCCCCTTACGTGAGACCCTAAAAAAAAAGGCATGTTTTTGAAACGAGCGTATCTCCAAAACCCGTCACGCCACCACGTACCTCATATTGCACCACTTCTTTCTTATAAACTTAAAAGGTACGTGGTGGCGTGACGGGTTTTGGAGATACGCTCGTTTCAAAAACATGCCATTTTATTTTAGGGTCTCACGTAAGGGGCGGGGGGGGGGGGGGGGTCGTTGTATTCTACGGTATATATCTCACTACAAAAAAAGTTTTACTCGACATTTTCGCGCATGCGCACGATTGCAAGCGCTATTGTGGAAGCGCATAAATTTGTTACCCGAATAAATAGCCATTTTTTAATTCAAGGGAGATGAGTTACAGACAACCGACACTCACCAGCTCGAGAGGGGGGCTCACTGCTCAGGTACGACTTGACGCATGATCCTACGCCAATAATCACGAGTGCGCGTGCTATGAATGGTCAATAATGATTTCATGCACGCATAGATTGATCTTGCTGCGCGCGCATATCCCACACTTACACTTAAACAGTATTACGGGCTGCACACTCAAGTTACACTTTGTGAGTGTGTGTACTAACAAGATGAAAACCCAAACTCTACTCCCTCTCTAAAGGCAAATACCTCTTGTGGCGGTACAGAAGTGCAGTCACAAATGCCGCCAGGCAAAAGCCGGAAACAAGGAAGAAGTAGCCAAACCAGTCCAGGTAATCAAGCAGGTACATGGAGATCATTGCACTCACAGCAGTGGACAGACTGTTGGCAGTGGACAAGATGCCATAGTTCGTGCCAAAGTGCTTCGACCCAAATGATCGAGCCGCTGCCGTTGGAAAGAGGGAGAAAATGCCGCCAACACAGAAGAACAGCACACACACCCCACACGATAAACATGACCCTCCCCGCCATGATGGTCGCGTAGAAGGGTAAGCACAAACGTTGTCATGACAGCTATCAGGCACACCAACCCCCTCCTTGTAGGTGAACTTGTCAGCAAAGACACCCCAAAATATCCTCCCAGCAGTAATTGAAGATTGCGCTCACAGAGCCCACTGCAGCTAAGAAGTGGTCGTCCCTTTATTGAATACCTCTCCGAATAACTTGTACTTGGTTGCTGTGGTGAATACTGCTGACGCAATCAGGAAGAAAAGAACCACAGGTGGTAGAAGCCAAAAGTTCTAAGCATCTGCAGTGGAGAGAGATCGGTGATCCTGTTCTTGGGTTGAAGACAGAATGCTGGATGTGCTCTCTTTTATGGCCTTCGAATGGGTCCCCAGGGGGGTCTCTGAATTAACCACTTCGAATGTCATTCTTGTCAGTCCTCTCCTGGGGGGGCGGCGGTTATCTGATCTCAAAGTCACTTTCAGGCATGGTGGCGGGAGGATTGGTGAGGAGGAGGGACCCCAAAACCTGCATGGCCATGTAAACTCACCAAATATCAGAAACGAGTACGGGACTTTGGAAAGAACGTCTGGGTGTTCAAAGTAGCCACTGTCGGAGAGTGGATGGTTGAGAGGGTTAATGTATAGCGTCTGCATGTACGTGAATAGCACTGCTTCCCAGCCCATAACCAGAGACGACAAAGCCACTGGCAAAACCTTTCCACTTGGGAAGCCAGCGGACGGCGCAGGCCAAGGGGCCAATGTAACCGATCCCCAGACCCAGTCCAAACATGACTCCATAAGTGAAGACAAGCATCCAGAAGGAGAGCTTATGGCAAAGAAGGATAGCATCACTCCCCCACTCATGATCAGGCTACCAGCCATGGTGGCAAGGCGGGCCCGATCTTGCAGTCCAGCCAGCCTCCAAGGAACATGGAGATCCCCTGGGATAACAACGGCAGAGGCGTACACCAAGGAAGTGGTCTCCATCCGGAGGTCGTGAGGGCTGGACTGGTTCCGGATGTAGGACGTGATGTAAGGAGAGAGGTTGCCATAGGTGTAGATGGTACCAGACTAAAGTGGATGATGAACCCCCCAAGGAGAACAAGGAGGGCACGTGGGGGGGGCAACCAAGAGGGCCAACGTCTCATTGTTCATATGCTGCTGTCGTTGCGAGGTATTCGCGAGCGTAGAAGGGTTATTTATTTTGATAGATTTGTAGTGATGTCCCAGCAGTGCCTTCTTTTCAACGTCCCTCCTTCTGAAGACTCCTTGGAGCGGGAGTGTATGTAATACGCTACGTACAGGATGTATTTGCTGGGGGGTTGGGAGGGAGGGAGAGAGGAAGAGTACAATAAATGTTATTCTCAGTTCTAGGGTCATTACAAGTGAAATCAACGCAATTATTGGCATCTATGTTTCAATATCGTTAAGATATGCAAAAAAAAATAAAATATTAACTCATCGTTTGGGAATCACAAGATGTGAAAACATGTAAACAATACTGAATATCTCAATGTGTATTGCATATAGAGCTAAAATATTTTACTGCATATAGCTACGATAGATTTTTCAAATGGGTGTGGCTTTTATCAAATTGTGCAATGTATAGCATTTTTTATGTTTCTTAACGCTGGTATTGAAAATGGTACTTTTCCCCTATGTTCTTTAGGTGTTCCAAGTTTGAGATGGCATGAAAAGAAGTAAAAACCACTATTTGATTTTGTATTAAAATTATGTGTTAGTGAGTTATTAAAAGTAAACAATTAAAAGCATTGTGGTTTTTAGTGTTCAAGTTTGATTTATTGTTAGAATATTTACTAATAAAATGCAAATCAAATGTAATAATTTTTCAAATGTAATTCAGGTTAATGAACGGTTAATAAATCCTCCAGAACATTATAAATCACATTAATTGATTAAAAATTATTTGATTTCATCTTTATACTTATTAAAGGTAATCAGATTTTAATAGCACAGTTCACTTCTTCAAACTTGGAAGACCTAAAGAACATTAAAAAATCAGAACAAGTGTTCTTTTTTAAAATACCAGTGTTAAGCATAACATACATAGCACATTTGAAGCACACTCATTTGCCTCTCATTGTAGCTAAATTATTTCAGCTCTATATGCAATGCACATCGAGATTTCAGTATTGTTTACATTCATTTGTGGTCCAATGTTTTCACACTTTCTGGCGATTCGAATTTGGAGTTAATATTTTGTATAACTAAAGAGTGCAACACTGAAACCAACAAAAACATAGGTGTCGATAATAGTGTTGATTGACTTGGATCTTGGAATGACCCAACACATAAATCGTACACTTAACTTAAAACGTATTCATAGTAACACAAAACAAGTCTCTTCCTCTTTGGTTGTATCCCGACCAAGTAACACGCATGTAAGTTTGTACGTATGCATTTGTACCTCTATTTCGGCGGATGCTACATTTAGTGCACTATATGGGATTGTTTCCGCGAAAAGGGACCGACCCTTTTCATGTGTCGTGCGACCGATCCATAATCTGACATACGTCCAGTGGTCCCACAATATCCACGTCCATATTGGTGCACAGCATTTACGAAAATATATCTGGGTGACGAAAAGGGTCTATACATTACCAGTACGCGCATATGGAAATGTAGCTTGCGTTGCAATGCATGGCTAATAAAAAATTCAGCGCCTTACAACTCCATGACAGATATTCAGATTCTCAGTGCGTAAGAAGCAAGGTGTAGAGGACATTTCAGACTTCCAGAATATTGAATCTTGACAAAAACATGCCTTTTCGCCGAAACGATCCCATATGATGTTACGGGGGGGGGGAGGGGGGGGGGGGGGGGGGGGGATAACCTTATGCGCATCATGCCAGCGTTCAATGAGCATTGCCCTCACCTTTGTGTCGATAGTTGTTTTTGTTTTTTCAAGTTCTCCGCGATTGTAGATTTTCTTGCTATGGCCACGCGGATTTCTATGGGAGCATTTCAAAGAAAGTAACAAACCACAAAGCCATGCTGGTGCTGTGGGTTTGTTACTTTGCTACATGCTACAAAGCTTTAGTCTCGTACCCAGACCCACCATGACGTAAGCGTTTATCGCTTAGTGTTTATACTGTAAGCGATAAACGCTTACGTCATGGTGGGTCACTAACACTCTGGATATACATGCAATCAAGTTGACGCGGTGGATTTCGATCGACAATGTAGCCAGGAACCCAAAAATTAAATTATATATAAATATAAAAAATAAAAACACAAGTTGATGAGGCAGCAAACATTAACTGAAATACTCCATTGAGAGAGCTTTCAATTTATGCTACACTGGAGCACATGATGCAACACCTGTAATTTGTGAAAGAGAGGAAGCATAGTACAAACACATGCAAAAAGACACCAATTAGAGAGTCATATCATCCCAACGATGCAACATTCAAGGGTACTCATATCAATTTGGCAACCTGCTGGGGCCTGCTACCGTGTTTGAAGTTAGGAAGAAGGTAGTCTCGACGAAAAGTGGGTACGCTGGAATGTCCCAGCCTGCTCGGAGAGTGGGAATTATGCGTGTTTCAAGTATTTTGTACCTGGAACTGAGCAACACTTTTGTTTCTTCGAGAGGGACAGTGCCAGGCAGTGTGAATACCTTTAAGTGATTAGCATTTTGATCTCATTCACAATGGTGTGCGGGTGGGAGGTGGAGGCAATGTAAGGGGCCAGGTTGCCATACTCGAAGAGGGTGCCTAGGCTGAAGTGAATGGATATGTTCCGTTCACAAATGCATGGAACACGCAAATTCCAATTGAATCATTCCCATCAGTGGGTGTGACATAGATTCCTTTGCCCCTCCCTGTGGAAAACTGGGTGCTCAAGACATTGCAGGCGGACTCTACACTCATGTGTCTTTAGCAGGGCATATACGGATAGTGCAAACATCAGGTCGTTGTGTGCATACATGTAGTATGCAGTATTATTTCCCCTCTATACATATGCAGCCTGGTAACGAGGTGCAGCATTGAATTTAATTAGAAATAGTACCAGGAACTGTCAAAGGGTAATTAAAGCTAATATGCATACTGGGATAGGAATATGCAGAATGTCCATAATAATGCATCTTGATACTGAGAGTATTACAACACACATACACACTGGTGCAGCAAATCAAGTCAATCTCTCTCCTGATGACGAAGAAAAGATAAGTACCTTCTGTGACGATACAGAAGCGCAGCCGCAAATGCCACCAAACAAAATCCAGAATTGAGAAACGGATAGCCGTACCAGGGAGACGAGGCAGGACAAAGGAGGTGATCACGGCACTCAGGACCGCTGAGAGGCTGTTGGCGGTGAACAGAATACCATAATTTGTGGCAAAGTACTTTGACCCAACGATCGCGCAGTGGCCGTGGGGAAGAGTGCATATAACCCTCCAACACAGAAGAACAGACCACAGACCCACACAAAGAACATCCCTTTCCCTGCCGCAACGGAAGCATAGACGGTCAGCAACAAAGCCGACATGACAGCCGTCATGCACACAAGACCAGCCTTGTAGTTGAACTTGTCCGCAAACGCTCCCAGGATCAAGGACCCTGCAGAGTTACAGATGGCACTGGTGGAACCCATAGTGGCCAGAAAATGGTCGTCCTTTATGAACCTCTGACCGAAATACTTGTACAGAGTCACGACGGCCGTGACAGCTGTCCCAGCGCAGGCCAAGAGCAGCCAGAGGTAGCAGAAACCACGGGTGCTCACCATCTGACGGGGGGTCAGGCTGGTGATGACGTTGGGGGTCCAGGACGAGGTACCGTACATCTTCTGCCCCTCGGTCTCCAACAGACCACCCCCACCACCACCACCCCCACCCGAAGTGCTAGTGTTGTATTCCTTGCTCACGGATAGGTGGGCGCCCGGTTCATCGTCCTCCACTGACTGTACACCGAAGGAAGGGGGAGGAGGAGGGGATCCTTGCAAGGTGGAGTCGATGCTCGATGTGGGCTCGATGCTGTTGTTGATACGTGGGCGTGGCCGACTCCTCCCCTTTGCCGGTGGATTGGATAGGAGGAGGGCCCCGCTCATGAGTGTGACCAGGTGCACGCCTCCAAAGACCAAGAAGGAAGAGGGGATTCTGGAGAGGACGTCGGGGTGGGTGAAGTAACCTTCTTCTTCCTCGGGAGGGTAGTTGTGAGGGTTAATGTAGATCGTTTGCAGGAAGGCAAACACAGCGCCGAGTCCAAATCCTGAGAGAATGAGGCCATTGGAGAAGCCCTTCCACCGGGGCAGCCAGCGAATGGCGCAAGCCAGAGGGCCGACGTAGGCCAAGCCCAGGCCCAATCCAAACATGGCCCCATAGGTGAATAGGAGGAACCAGAAGGAAACCCTTATGGCAAAGTAGGAGAGCATCACTCCCCCGCTCATGATTAGGCTCCCGGCAATGGTTGTGAGGCGCGGGCCGATCCTGCGGTCTAGCCAGCCGCCCAGTACCATGCTGAGGCCTTGGCCCACCACGGCGACGGAGTAGAGGAGGCTGGTTGTGCCCGTGGTGATGGTGTGCGGGTGGGAGGCGTTGCGGATGTAGGAGGCGATGTAAGGGGCCAGGTTGCCATATGCGAAGAGGGTGCCGAGACTGAAGTGAACGATGAATCCCCCAAAGAGGACGAGCAGTGTCCGAACACGAGGGGGAATGGCCATCTTGTGAAAAGGTTTGTTTTATTCCTCTGCTACCGTCCTCTGGCACGATTTGTGTTCGCTGCCTTCAGTGTGTTAATTTAGACCGTTGCCGCCAGGAGTGAGGGCGGCTAGCCGGCTCTGGTAGGAGGAGACGAGGAAACAAAAAATGTCACAACGAAGCTAATGCTACTGTTGTGATCACCTCAATTCTAACTCTAGCCCGTAGAGCTACGGTGCCATGCCAATCATGAATTGGACAAAGCCACACCCACCCTTTACATAACATCACAGATTGTTTGTTTAGGCTACCTGTGTCAGCCTGAAAGCTTAGTCAAGTGAGCAATTGAACCAAACGCCGCCACCAAAATGCGAACAATTTATTGTTTAAAATGTTACATACGGTAAGCTTTACTTGACAGGACAAGAGTTCGGACCGGAAGGGGGAACCGCTTATATTGGCCTTACCTCTGCCCTTACCATTCTGATGCCTTTTGGGACAAGCTGGTCCAACTTGCCCGGCTCCAGGCCTTAGAGTTATTTGGCTATAGGATGAGCGTCACTAATTTGCCCAGTGTACCGCATTGGACACTTTTGATCAGGCTTGGATGCAGGCCCAGTAGAGAGGTGCCCCCATCTTCGTTCCCTCTCCCATCATGCTGCCACTGCAATTGCTTCAGTGTCTGCTCCTTGGGGGTTGGATCGATTTTAATTTGAGCGCATAACCGGACCTTACTTGTACAGGTTGAGATGTGTGTGAGTGTGTGTGTGTGTGTGTGTGTGTGTGTGTGTGTGTGCCATGTGTGTTTCTATATGCTGTTATCTTTTGCAAATTGGACCATTTTCATGTATGTACATGCCACTCTCCTATAAATTACCATCATTAATGGAACAATAAAAACTCAAGCAGTGGAAGAGTTTGTTGATGCTATCCCTCCCAGGCTGGGTTTAAACCTGTACAGCAGAAAGTTCTTTCACCCAAACTGGAAAACTGAGATTCAATGTCCTCTATGACCGCTCTTTTCAGGCAGAAAGGACACATTTGCTGTCCTCCTCCTCCCCAGTCCTCTCTCCGTGGCTACCAGTGGTCCTCTCTGAGTGTTTGGGTCCTTTAGAACTAATCAGTTTTAGGAAGCAATTAAATGGTGGCTTGGACTAGATTTCTCCTTGCATATGGTAAGACCTAGTGGAGATGTAGTCGTCAGGCCCAACACACGAAGTGGTATTTGAGTCAGGTTAGCACACAGCTAGGTGCCAAGGTTGAGGTAGGAAACAACTTCACATTCGATCGTAGCCACCCTAGGTCAGCAGCCATCCTTTGTTCAGAACTGAGCCCTGCAGTATTTCGACCTCCCTTGTGACCTCATCGTTAAAATTCACTCAGTTTCAGAAGCAGGAGCTGGAGAGATCAGGATGTACAGCGCCCCTTGTCGTGAACTGGATGGTCTGTCCCACACATTGGAGATCTATGGTGCCTGGGCAATGAGGTCATAATGCCAGCTGAGGTTTTGAGCAGCTGTGAAACCAAGTCTGTAGTGTTACAAGATTTGTATGGCCAACTGAACATTCCTACCTTGTTATGTGTGTGTTGTATGAATACACCATGGACGTACCACACATGTCGATTTATAGGTTTTCCGGTTTAACTCCGCCCCCGTGAAGATGAGCCGAGCTTAGAAAAAAGTTTCTGCTCAACATGGCCGTTCGTTTGTGGGAAAAGTTGAGTAGTGCAGCAGCTTGCCGAGCGTCGTGGGCATGTAAAGCTTCATCACAGACAGCGACGCCATGGGCCGCATATTCGTCCCAACAATGGCGGCAATATTCTATACTAGCCAAGGAGAAAGACTACTACGCCGTACTCGACCTATCTCCACACGCCACTCACAGCCAAATAAAAGACGCCTACTACAAGCTCTCGATGAAGTACCATCCCGATCGCAACAAAAGTGCCGAGGAGGCGCACCTGAAATTTACGGAGATAACCGAAGCGTACTCTGTCCTCGGGAACTATGAACTGAGAAAGAGGTACGACAAGGGGATATTCCACAAAGAAGAGGGTTCTCACACAGAACACCGAAGGCCTACGAGACCGCATACGGGTCCCGTTCGTCCGAAATTCAACTTCGACGAATTTTACCGCAATCACTACGGCGAGGCCCTTCGTAGGCATCGGAGGCAGGCCCACGAGAAGAAGGCCGCAAAGGACAGAGCGGAGGAGATGACCGTACCCTCCAACATCCAGCGATTCCTTATCGCATGCGTTGCGACGTCTATATTCCTTGGCGGATGGTATATGGCCTATTTCAGAAAACACGACAGAACTAAAGCGGGATATTAGTTGTCTACAGACAGCTGCACCACACAACAGTGACAACACACACTCACAGACACACAGTCTCATGCATATACAATATCGCAGTATGATGTGGTAGTTTTTATACTTCCTAGTTCAGAGATTGATGTGAACAAATCATATGCAGGTGGTACTTCATTTCCATCCAATGCATCCCTTCAGCACTCAGAATTTTGACAGCTCATATGAAATAAATATGCACCATGTTCACTGACACAAACCACATGCAATTTAGCAATTCCCTAATAAACATCTTAACACAAAATGCCTCATGTAAAGAGTCACAGTATAAATCCAACCAAGTCCAAATTGAATGTTACTAGTAGGGAGGTCGGTGGTACACAGGATAAGGGTAAGGCTGGCTTTGGGGTCGTGGGGGGTGGTTGGTTTCCTATTGACTGATAGGGTGCTGGAGGGTACCCTGCTGGGTGATAAGTTCCGGGTGGTGGGTAGCCTGGATAACCAACAGGTGGGGGTGGTCCGTAAGGCCTCTGTGAGGGTGGTGATGGGTAGCCAGTGGGCTGGGGAGGTGGTGGCCTGCCGTACGGAAGCGATTGGGTGGGTGGAGCCTTGTTACTAGGCTGGAGTAAGGCAGGGGGAAGGCTTGCTGTTGGCTGGTAAGGTGGCTGTCCCTGTGGATTGGGCAGATCTTGGGGTGTGGATTTGGATATAGGCAAAATGGAGGAGCCTGTCCTGGATGATCTGGGGGCTGGCTTTGGTGACATGCTCTTTATCTGATCTGTTAGCTTGTCTGCCTTGGTCTTACGCAACCAGTAGAGCTTGCGTGAAGCAAGGTACAGCTGCACGAACTCTTCAGGAGAGCTGCTCTGTTTGCCTGAAAGGAAGCCGTCAACAAGGCCCTTTTGAATTTGAATTTGAGTGAGGTTGGGGGAAGAAGAGTCAACATTTCAGGTTGTTAGGAACCTAGATAGACTTGCCTCCGAGCGCTGTTCTTCAGTCTTTTTAGCCTCCTGAAGAGCTTTGAGAATGCTTGCACGGTCATTTTGTGATAAGTTCTCTGGATATACAATAGAGGCCAGGCTCAAACATCTGAATATAACACAACCCCACCCCTCCTCTTGAAGGAAAAAAAATTAAAAAATACAGAAACGTGTCATCTACATTCATAACTGCCCCAATATGCACTGCATACGACTTAACTGAGCTCAGCAAAGCGCTTCTCATACTCGGCCTTCTGAACTGCAGCCTCTAGGCTCCTGTCTGTCAAAGAAGCTTTTAAGCTCTCAAAACGCGACTTTAAACTGTATGTGTTTCCAGCAAGCTGTTTGTTTTCGTTAGCAAGTTCCTCTTTCTTCTTCTTGGTATTCTCAATCTGATCAGAATCAAAAAAATTAAATCAACTCAAGCAAACACACTTGCACGCAGGCACATGTATACTGTAAGTAGCTTTGCTTTTTTTCCCGCTTTAACGATACTAGTTTCGATTCCATATGAATTTGCCAATCCAACAATTTCAAATGCCAAAACCCCAAAACACACACACACCACACACACACACACACACACACACACACACACACACACACACAGAGAAACACACAGACACACAGACACACGCACGCACGCACACGCACACACATACACACACTCACACCCACACACAGGGTCCCTATGGTAATGATCTAATACTCACTTCCTGAAGGGTCAACGAAGAGAAAAATTCCACAAGCTTCGAATTATCCTCGGATAACCTAGTCAACTCGGCATTGGTCTTTCCAGCTAAGAGGTTTTTCGGAAGGTCTAAGGAACGCGACATGTTGACAAAACTTTGTGATGACCGGGCACTGTATATTAATTATTTACGCAAAATAAAAGATACGGCTCGTTACCGTGGAAACACGTTTGGTAAACCCTCACAATGGCTAATCTAACCGACACTAAACCCATTTCAGAGGTGGAGAATGCCAAACCGGGGGATGTATACAAAGACCAGGAAAGCCTGTCCCAACCCTTAGTATGTTCCCATGCTTGGTTATACCCCAAATCACCATCATGACCTCTGATCCAGTCCCTGGTGTGGAGCTTTGGCTTCAACCCCTCCGTACCCGTTCACAATATCTCTGCAGCCGACAAGAAGGTAAATGCCTTTCACATGTTCATTGCATAAACTAACGCCACTGGCCCTGTTTCCCGAATAGATGGTATTCTACGTTTCCGGGCATACTGCCGTAATGTATGACTGCGGGACGAACAAACAGTCGCTCTTGCAAGGACACGTACGTTCACGGAAACGTATTCGGCTCCGTAGCCTTATCTCTGCCGGTCTCTCTCAAAGTGCAACGCAATTGTCTCCACTGCCGTTAGCGGGGATCGACGGTGGCTGGTTACATCTGATGTGGGCAGAGACTCCACTGTCATCATTTGGGATTCTTACTCGGGGTTAGTTTGACTCTTTACACAGGCTGCTGTTATTCATGAGTCATGTGACGTAAGCATATCACATCCATATACTTTACACATACACACACACTCACATCATGTACACTCATACACACATACACACATACACACGTACACACATACACACATACACACATACACATACACACATACACACATACACACATGCACACATGCACACATGCACACATACACACACTTACATTTTGCAGTGTTCCAGTGAAGACATTTCATCAAGGTCTGGGGAAGGGTTGCGCTTCGGTAGCTATATCTACCAACGCCAAGTACATAGCTACCCTTAGCTCAGGGTTCCCACAGGTGAGTCTGTGCTATGATGTGGTCCACTGGTCTTTGTAATGCAATGCAGTGCTACACACCACCCAATGTCTATATGTGGCTCCATGGTCCAGCTCCTAAGTGCCTTGACAAGTAATGAAAGAAAACATTCTTTTCACACTACAAGGCTTTTAATAACTGAATCTGTGGAGAACCAAACAATGAAAATGCATGTGTTCCTCAATGTCCCAGTAGATGCAAAACGATCTATGAATGAGTGTGCATGGCAAGTGCCCTTGAGGAGAAGGGGGGGGGGGGGGGGGGAGGAGGTGGAGAAGAGACATTGACAATTCAATCCTTCTTTCCAATCAAAGACTGTTTGCATTTGGGACTGGACATCAGGAGCTGATGATCCTCTCTGCAGCACCACACCCCCTCAGGACTATGGGGAACAGGTGGGGACATCCCCTTTGACCCTGCATACTGTTTCATTTTTCCATTTTTCCAATCTCAGTCACAACTCAGCTTCAATCTTGAGAACAACTCACAGTTGATCAGCACTGCTGAAGATCAAGTCGTCTTTTACTCATGGGTAAGCATGCATGCTTTGTGCACACACACACACACACACACACACATACTGTACACACAATGGCGGAACTTTTATATAATCCACTTGGATTTGCAAAAAGGACCCCAAGGAGTTGAAGTTGAAGTGCTGCTCTGCAACTGCATCAGAAAAGGTATGTACAACCCTGGTCTTGGGGCACAGTGGGACTTTGGAATGTATATAATGTTGGTCTTTCTCTTCCAAGGACTTCAACAAAGCAGTTGCCCCTTTCACCAGGTCTTGCTTCATCCCTGACACCTCACAGGCTCTTAGTGTTACAACAGATGGCTCTGCCGTTGTGTGGGATAACTCCCGACCTAGCTTAGAAGGTAGGCCTTTCACTTTCGCCCATGCAATCCCCACCCTTTCCTCCTCCCCCCCTCCTCCTTAAGGTCAACCTCCAACAGAGCCACATGTGAAAAAACCCATCAAACTTACTCGCCTTCACGAAACCAACATCTCTGCTCTAGCAGTGATGAACAAGTAATGTGCACTCTCACCACTCCTGCATTCAAAGCCTCCATCCCTCAGGTTGATTGTAACTGGTGACAGTGCAGGGCAGATTAAGTTTTTTGACTCTAAATTGGTCTTGCTGAACTGGTGAGTGATGGTGCATCTCTGACTTTGTTAGCATTGCCCCATGACCGACAGGTACGACACATTACAACTTGGGCCACTTGCATTTATCTCCTTTGCACACGTTCCCCCAGTCCTTCCGAAGTGAGTGACACTCAATTTCAGTACAAGCATAGCTCAGTGTCCCTTCTATCCACACATCTCTCGCTTCCTTCCTTCTCCAAAGGGAAGGGTCCCACTACTATCCACCAGATTGCACTCTGGCCGCTAGACCTTTTATGGTGCCTGACTTCACCATCAGCACAAGCACAGCCACCATCTCCCACATCACCTCGAATGGGACCACCATTGATGTGGGTGCTTTGAGTTGCCCAGTTTTGGCACTGACACTGTATAACGTTGTGAAACCTGATCTCTCTCCCTACTTCCTCTTCCCCTCTTCCCCCCCCCCCCCCCCCCCCCATTTTTTTCCAGGTTCTGTTAAATGAACACAATGCCTCCATTCATGCCATAGCAACTCACCCATCTGAGCCACGCCTCCTGGTGGGGAGCTATTCGTGCAGGCTGAAACTTTGGGACTACGAGCAGAGGTAGGCCACAGGATCTGTGCTATAGGGCAGCGAGCCACATCTACCTCTCCCTCACCAAGGATTGTACTGGTGTCACGCAGCTTCAAAGAGACCTTACGTGTCCAGTGCGTGGCCTTTGACCCAAGAGGGGAGTTTGTAGGTGCGTCCAATCCCACAATTCTACCTATCCTACCACGCCCCTTAAAAAATTTTTTTTAAAAGAGCACATGTCTTTTGCAGCTGTGGGATTCACAAATGGCACTCTGGGAATCTTAGATGCCCTTACACTTGAAGACACATGTCCACCATTCTGCTATTCTCATGACTCAGTGACCCATGTCTCCTTCTCCCATGACTCTCAATACATAGCCACCACTGTAAAGCCACCTTTTGCACACACCCCTGCATTTTGAAGTGTGACCACTTTTTTTTAATTTGTTGCTTAGGACCTGGACCTGTGTGTCTCTGTGTACAAGATGCTTGCTGAACCCGCCCCCCAGTGGACCTTCCTGGCCAGATACAGGTCCCACTATGATGAGATTCAAGGTTTGCTTACAAAAAAACAGCAGAACACTGACACACACAGGGAGCATGTAGGATGGCTTGGGTGACCAGTATTCATGCACGTCTGTCTGATGAAGTCAATTTACACGCCTGGCACCTTTACTCTAGGCTTGCTGTTTGGGGTTTAAACTGGACTCCAATGAACCAAGACTGCTTTCCCTGGGCAAGGATAGGACCTTGGTACCTTACCACATGTGGCATCATTTTGATTCTTACACTCACCACTCCATTCCTTTCAAGGTGGAGTACGACCTTGTGAGCAGCGAGGTAGACTGTCTAAAGATAGTGAGCAATGACCGCATCGAGCAGAGTGCCACGCCCATGGCCCTGACATGGTACCCTCCCCTGACCAAGGAGTCTTTCATTACTGTGGTCAATGACCAGGTATTTTCCCCCCAACAATGTGTGGGATGCGTTTTGAGGTGCAAATGCTTGGATCGCTACAGTACAAGCTGAAACTGTACAATGCCACCACAAAGCTATGCAGAAGGACACTCCTTGGCCCAACGTATGGCCACCCCATCACAAGGTGATCAGTCTCCTCCCACTCTTCACCTTGCCTGCCCCTCCCCCCACTCCTCTTCCCTCCTTTGGATACATCCACGCTACCCTTTCTCCTCTCATAACAGGATGTTGATACTCCCTGCTCCTATAGTTCGCTCTGCAGAGGGGGAGGAAACAAGGAGATACATGGCTTACGCAACAGATAACAAGGTGAGGCCTGTGTGCGTGCATGCTTGCGTGTGTGCGGCGAGTGTGTATGTGTGGTGAGTGTGGGTATGTGCCAATCTATGTGCCTTCTATCGCGTCCTGCATGCCATGTGTACATGTGTGCGTTGTGCTTTTGTCTCGCTTGCATACAGGTTGGACTCCTGTTACTACCGCATGACGGTAACCCACACAACTCAAAGTGCCTCCTGGCACACCCGGGAAACGTAGGTTTTGGTGTTAGTGTTTCTTGACAGCAACTGCAAACACAGTCTCAATGCTGCGCAGGTGACAGACTTGGTCTGTTCCCATGACGGCAAGTATGTCTTCACTGCTGGTGGGGACAATTGTACCGTGAACGTGTGGAAGATCAACACAGAGTGAGTTGGTTCATTTTCTAGCCCTCTATACCAGTTTCTCAGGGCCCTAGAAGCAGCATCACAGTTAGGTGGGTGCGGTCTGACCCCATTCTACGCCATGCTGGATGGAGGGAGGGAAGGGGAGTTGTTCTCAGAGCTGGAAGAGTTTTTCTATTATGCACAGATCAGAAGGTATGAGCAGTTCTTTGTGTGTGTGTTTGTGTGCATGTGTGTGTGTGTATGGGGCCTTTTCAGCTAGTCACTTTTCAGTCAGGGTCCAGACACGACATGCACAAGACAAGTTTCGACTGATGTGGATGTTGTGCAGATACCGTACGTCATGAGAGCTATAGGCTTCTATCCATCTGAGCAAGAGGTGACCTTTGCAGCTTGGCGCAATGGTGCGTTGTGTGCGTTACAGCTTTGTTCCGTCAGGTGGACGACATGCTGAATGAAGTCAAATTTAGCAAGTTTGTTGAGACGGGAAAGAATATCACATCCATTAACTTGGAGGATTTTATCAAGTGTACGCGGACCTGTCATGTGTGATTTGCAAAGCGGGACAGTAGGGGTTCAAACGCCTTGCTCTTTGCACTACAGTGTACATCAACCATAGACCTGCCTTCGGACTATCTCCCGCAGAACTCTCGCGTGCCTTCGTGGTGTTAAGTGGAGAAGAGGAACAAAGCGGAGTTCTGGACAGAGCGAAGCTACTATCGTTGCTCCAGGAAAAGGGTTGGCATTGCTGTCTCCATTATTATTATTTTAATTGGTCGTTCATTTCAGGGGAGCACATTACAGAAACGGAGCTGATTGAATACCTCATGACTTTACTAGGGCACTCGGACAATCCAGAAGTTGACGGTTCGTTTTCAGAAGAGCCTCTAAAAGCTCTCCAAGAACTTCCTTCTAAAATAACTGTTTCGCAATATGCGGAAGAACTACTGGGGCTTAGCACATAAAACAACAATGATGTGTTATTGTGAAAAGCGCGGTTTATTACAACTTAACAGCTGATTTGTTACCTATTACGCATGCGCATATGGTTTGTTTTGATATCCCGCTGGCGGGAGACCTCAAGAGGCGAACAAATACCGCAAGCGCGGGATAATGACTACTGCTACAGCTGTGTTGTCTCCTTTGTCTGCAAGTCCGATTAGAATGCTGGCCATTAGCGGGCAAAAGCTACAAGACGAAGCACTCTCAAACGAGCGACAATTCTCACGATCGCAGTTCATTTTTTATCAAGCTCCGGCAAGAACCTCGGCGTCCTTTCATCTTCCGCCAATTTCGAGTATCTCGTCTCTAGTAGGTATTTTTGCCACTGGAAAACACATCGCCACTCCGATCAACCATAACAGAGAACGATTTCGGCAAGACATCGTCTCCCTCCTCCCACCTGAGATCGGAGTGAAAATATTTGAATATCTCCGCCCAATGGACTTGTGCCAGTAAGTATCTGTTCAAGCTTAGCGTATGGTTGTAATTCTAAGGACTATGTAAAAGCCCGTGTACGTTCCTCATCGAGGGTTCGCTTTAAAAAAAAAACGGAGCGGATATCCACAGTAAGCGCGCCTTTTGCAGCATGATGCTGCCCGCCAAACTGCAGTAGGCGGTAACGAAAAGGTTCTGTTGGAATGATTTAATCCGAACCATTTGACACTTAGTTTGTTACAGCCGTGGAATGTGCAGTTTTTTAATATCTTTGGTGCCCAACCGTGTCCGAGCATGCATTGGGTATTGCGTGTTTGTCTCGGCTTTGAGCCAGTAATGTAATGCAAATATGGTTGGCTCATGTTATTTTTCTCCCAATCATCAGGGTGTGCCTTGTATGCCATCGATGGCGCCTCTTAGCTCAACATGACACACTGAAGAAGCTAAGGGTTAACTACGTCCAGACCCGTAGAGAGGAATACAACAGAACCAAGGTAATTTCTCCCCCCCACCCAATTCTGTCTGTTATTCATGCACACATTCTTCAAAAATACGGAAGGTGTTTACATATTCATGCGTGGTGTTGGATGCAGTGTGAATCTTGAGCCACAAAATTCCACCCACACATTTGTGTTTACTGTTCTTTAAACAAAATGTAATCTTTTCCTGACCTGTAGGAAAATTTCATCACGGCTACTGTGGCTACTCCAAATACTGCCCGCTCACCCACACACCATCTGAGGACAAGCACACCCAGTCCCCTAAGCGTTGTTCAGCCCAGAGGCAGCTCCAGGAGGACGCGAAGCATCTCCCTGTCTCCCATCAGCAGTTCATCCTCGTCCCTACATACGCCACAATCCAGATCCACACACCTCGTCGACAATGTCAAGAGATTAAGCATATCAGGATCAGAGAACAGTGAGAATGACATTAGGCGCTGCTTGTTTCCTGAACTCTCCCCTTCATCGACTCCTCTTACACACCACGTCTCACAAGATAGTTGGTTTTTTGAACGTGATGCTCTTGTTGGCAAAAGAGTCAACAGAACTCGTCTAAAGAGACTGTAGGAAAATCAGGTCCGGTTTACCTTCTTTTTTTTTATGGCACAGGTGGTTCCACCTAATATTCTTATGGCAGATGTATATTTTTTGATGGTGTATGTTTGTACGTCTTATCAACGGTTCAATGGAGCATTACACTTGCTGGTCCAGCTCCTCCCACACCTGTTCTTACGCACCTGCGCATGCGCACACAAATTACGCGGGGTTTCCCACAACCGGACGCTAGCTGATGATGCAATGAGATGCATTTAACTAACAATTCGACCCAATGTTTGGGCACGAGACATAATTTACAAATGAACGGGCGAATTTGCTGGTAAGATAAGACAGCCAGAGCTGGGGCTCAAATTTGACGATCTGTTTGTATTGTAGGCTTGCCCTAGCTTCATTCGTTGCGGCTGTTAGCATTTTTGTGGCCCTTCCAACATCCATCGACCCTATAGCTTACAGGTTTGCTGTCTAACTTTAGTGGCAGTTGCATCTAATGTGTTTCTATAATCAGCTTCTCTGATGAGGGTCCGCCGAAATTCATCGGCCCTCTCGCCCTAAACGAGCACCTCAGTAAGGCACGCAAGTTGTTCAAAGATGAAATCCAAGGTCCAGAGGCTTTTGCAACGACTGATGGTTTGTTTTTACAGTTTCCATCGTCGGTTTGCGTGTTAATATCTAACTGTTTTATTTTAGGTTATGTCTATACAGGGCTTCAAGACGGTAGAATTATTCGTTTCGACAGAACAAATCCAGCTTCGTATGAAACCATTGTGTCCTGCCGTAAGTATGCTGTTATCTCCCCATTCCCCTCTCCTTCCTCCCATTCCCCTTCCTTCCTCCCATTCCCCTCTCCTTCCTCCCATTCCCCTCTCCTTCCTCCCATTCCCCTCTCCTTCCTCCCATTCCCCTCTCCTTCCTCCCATTCCCTCTCCTCCTTCCTCCTCCCATTCCCCTCTCCTTCCCTCCCATTCCCCTCTCCTTCCTCCCATTCCCCTCTCCTTCCTCCCTTCCCCTCCTCCTTCCTCCCATTCCCCTCTCCTTCCTCCCATTCCCCTCTCCTTCCTCCCATTCCCCTCTCCTTCTCCATTCCCCTCTCCTTCCTCCCATTCCCCTCTCCTTCCTCCCATTCCCCTCTCCTTCCTTCCTTCCTCCTCCTTCCCTCCCTCCTTCCTTCCCCTCTTCCTTCCTCCCATTCCCCTCTCTCCTTTCTCCCATTCCCCCTCCTTCCTCCCATTCCCCCTCCTTCCTCCCATTCCCCTCTCCTTCCTCCCATTCCCCTCCCTTCCTCCCATCCCCTGCCCCTCTCCTCTCCCATTCCCGTCTCCTCATTCCCATCGCTCCGCTCCATTCCCTCTCCTTCCTCCCATTCCCCTCTCCTTCCTCCCATCCCAAAGACATCCTTGGATAGTTGCATTCCGGGAAGCTGGCCATTTCCTGTAACACCCTGTGTTTGCACGGACCCTATATTTTCGGTCCAGGTCCAGCCAGACTCATAAGTAGTGGAGTTATTGTTTTCAAGTTCAATTTTCTTTCCTCCACTGTGGCTTTTATTTAAAGCACAAGGTGATTGTGGCAGGCCATTGGGTCTGTACTTCCACCCTTGGGACAAAGCAAGCTCTACGTAGCTGATGCCAAGAAAGGCATACTCTCCATTGATCTGGACACAAGGAGGGTCCAGATCCTGGTTAATGCCCACCAGCCAGGGAATGGGATTGCCCCATTGACATTTGTGGATGATTTGGTAGTACTATCAAATGGAAGTGTTTTCTTCACTGACCTGAGCAAGAAATTCGGCTACGATGACGTGGAAGCTGAGGTAATGGAGGCTAGACCAAATGGCCGACTGTTCCACTTCAGCCCCAGTGATGGGTCCCTTCACACTGCACTGGAAGGACTGCATGGAGCCAACGGCGTCTGTGTTGGGCCCAATGAGGAGTTCTTGCTGGTTGCAGAGCTGACCAGAGCTAGAGTGACTAGGTGGGCTTTTACCAGAACTATGAGCAACTAATGCATCCTTCTACACCTCCACACACAATTCCATATAGGTACTATTTGAAGGGCCCCAAAGCAGGCACAGTTGACACTTTTGCCCAGAACCTTCCTGGACTTCCAGACAACATTACTCCAAGTTCCCGGGGAGGGTACTGGGTGGGATTTGGTGCTCTGCGTGACAATGGAGTATTGGACATGATGGCTGGCCTTCCCTGGTTAAGAGCTCTGGTCTACAAGGTACAGTCGCCAGTAAAGAATGATACATACCTAGACATATGGCTCACTCCGTCCCTACAGTCTAAGCTGATGGCCTCCATTAAAGCTTTGGTCCAGAAGCATGGCATGATTGTTGAGTTGGATGCCAGTGGTCAGATAGTGAGAAGTCTCCATGATCCAAATGGTGTGGTTGTCACTAGTTCCACCACTGTCCTCGACCTTGGAGACACCTTCCTCATTGGGTCTTACTACGCACCATACATTACTGTATGTACAATGTGATGTGTGCACTTGTTTGGTCCATTTTGCATTCTCCAAAGATATGCATTTGTTTTTAAATCCTGTTACAATCTATCACATCAGCTCAAGAAGGGAAAGGGAACTACCATACTCTTATCGTTATCACGTGATTGGTAGTAATTTGACCACCGACCAACATGTATATAAAAAGGATGTAAATTGGTATGTCAAGGGGTTAAATTTAAATTTCATCATTTACAAAATAAACAGAAGATGAGCCTTGATTTGAAGCGAAGGTATCCATTGTTGGTGGCAGGGTTAGTGCCGACTGTTCTTTTAAGTGTGGCTGGACGTATTATTGGACTGGGCCGTCGTCTGCTGTTCGGATTTCGTAAGCAGCGAATACCAACGTTGTTCACCATCGGGTTCTCCCATTACTGCGACAAAGTCCGCTGGGCTCTCGAGTTGATTAGCGGCTACGACTTTGAAGAACGTCCATATCTGCCATTAGTTCATATCCCTATGGTGCTGGCACACACCGGCGGTAAGAATACAATGACGCCGACACTAGTGACACAAGACGGTCGCCCTCACACCAACTCCACTGACATTCTTCATTATCTGCAACAAAGTCATCCCGAAACTGCTTCATTCCTCTATCCTCCCGCCTCAGCAAAAAGACATCGAAGAATTTGAAAAACTTTGTGATGACAAACTTGGTCCGAACGCTCGCATTCTCGCGTACGGTCATATTTTCTCCTCTCGGGTAAGTCTCTCGTGTTGCAGCTCATCTGCTCATGTCCCTTCCTCTCCTCCTCCAAACACACACCGTAAAGCGCGGAGCAGCTCTCGTAGCATCCATGGTGTTACCGTTCACTTCGCCTGGTCTTGTCCTGAAAACGTTCCTCTTTTGTTATCCTCTGGTACGCCAAGTCTTAATGTTCGCACTGAACATCAACGAGTCGCGCGTTGCCGTGGCATTCGCCAAAGTCGACGAAGTGTTTGCTGAAGCCAACCGACGGCTGGCAGAGAACGGCGGAGGGCGTGGCTACTTGTGCGGCACAGCCGCGATATCGGCCGCGGATTTGGCGTTTGCGTCATTAGCTTACCCTGTCGTGTTCCCGCCTGAGCTTGGCGGGGAGGCTGTTGTGGAGTCGTCACCCGAAGTGAAGGCACTTGCCGAAAAGTACAGAAACACTCCTGCGGGCAAGTACGTACTGCGGCTGTATAAAGAACGCGGACCAGTTCAATTTCGCCGCAGAAAATAATGTGACTTGATTATAAACTGTAGTTATTGGTTTTATACACAGAGGTATGTGATGAGTACAAATGAACAATACTTTAAAAAACATGAAATACATACAATTAGATGATACTTAAGTAATTAAAAGAGAAATAATAAGTCAAAAAGTATCATTTTCATCTACAGTTGTTTTATTTGATCAATAAAATACATATGCACAGGAGATGTAGATGCGTTCTCACTTGACACCCAACACGCTCACAAACACATACATACTCATCAAGGTGTTATTGGCAGATGCAGAATGGTCAATTCTTTGACTCGTTCTCGTCATGTTCTGGCTCTGCAATGTTTTATTCTGTTCCAGCATGAGTCACGCCAAAGTGTAAATGTAAATTCAGGTTAAGTGTCATGGTTAATAAACTAAATCAAGATACTAGATTGATAATGCTCTCGTCCAAATTTAACTACGTCTGCTTTATCTATCGATTGAATTTCTTAAACAACTTTATTACCAGCCTATCATTCGATAAGTTCGGCAAATCAGCATACCAAACTAACCATGAGGTACATGTTTTTGTACAGGGTAGTACGGGCCGATTGTTTCACTATTTAGGCGTGTCGTAATCTGAGAACGAGACCAACAATGCAGAAGTATCACTGGTAATAGTATTGGAATGGAGATGGCTAGTCTTATGTTTTAATACATCTCTCTGTTTTAGGCTTGCTATAGCTTCGTTAGCTGTGGCTGTCGGTATTTTCTTGGCCCTCCCGACGTCCATTGATCCGGTTGCGTTCAGGTAGGCCCACGCATCACGTTTACTTACCTATATCAGACCGCGTAGCTCCAATTTGTAAGTCATTCACATTGTATGTGCACATGCACTTCGTTTAGCTTGACTGATGAGGGTCCGCCGAAATTCACCGGCCCTCTCGCCGTAAACGACCACCTCAGTAAGTCACGCAAGTTGTTCAAAGACGAGATCCAAGGCCCAGAGGCTTTTGCTACGGCTGATGGTTAGTCTAGCTAGTGTGATTCGCGTACGTACATACGGAGAGCTATAGGTGTGTGCGTGCGACGTCCCAATCACAGGGTACGTCTACACCGGACTTCTGGATGGTAGAGTTATTCGGTTTGACAAAAGCGATCTTACCACGCTCGAGACTATGATGGCCTGTTGTAAGCTTTGGGAAGGGGGGCGGGGGGTGGATGGGGTATAGCCAAAGGATTGAAAATGGTGTCTTTTATTTAAAGCACAGGGTGACTGTGGCAGACCGTTGGGTCTGTACTTCCACCCTCAGGACAAAAGCAAGCTCTACGTAGCTGATGCCAAGAAAGGTATACTCTCCATTGACCTGGACACAAGGAGGGTCCAGATCCTGGTTAATGCCCACCAGCCAGGGAATGGGATTGCCCCGTTGGTGTTTGTGAACGATCTGCTGGTGCTTTCAAATGGAAGCATATTTTTTACGGACACAAGCAAGAAATTTGGCGTTGAGGATGTGGATGCTGACGTAGCAGAGGCTAGACCAAATGGCCGACTGTTCCACTTCAGCCCCAGTGATGGGTCCCTTCACACTGCACTGGAAGGACTGCATGGAGCCAACGGCGTCTGTGTTGGGCCCAATGAGGAGTTCTTGCTGGTTGCAGAGCTGACCAGAGCTAGAGTGACTAGGTGGGCTTTTACCAGAACTATGAGCAACTAACGCATCCTTCTACACCTCCACACACAATTCCATGTAGGTACTATCTGAAGGGCCCCAAAGCAGGCACAGTTGACACTTTTGCCCAAAACCTTCCTGGACTTCCAGACAACATTACTCCAAGTTCCCGGGGAGGGTACTGGGTGGGATTTGGTGCTCTGCGTGACAATGGAGTATTGGACATGATGGCTGGCCTTCCCTGGTTAAGAGCTCTGGTCTACAAGGTACAGTCGCCAGTAAAGAATGATACATACCTAGACATATGGCTCACTCCGTCCCTACAGTCTAAGCTGATGGCCTCCATTAAAGCTTTGGTCCAGAAGCATGGCATGATTGTTGAGTTGGATGCCAGTGGTCAGATAGTGAGAAGTCTCCATGATCCAAATGGTGTGGTTGTCACTAGTACCAGCAGTGTCCTCGATCTTGGAGACACCCTCTTCATTGGGTCTTACTCTGCACCATACATTGCCCTCTGCCCGGTCTGATATGATGTTCAATTTGTACAATCCTGTGTTGTCAAATGTTTGTCACCTCACCTCTCACAACATGGGCGCATGTGGTGCTAACAACACAAACGGATAGTCTTTTAAATATGCTGTAAAATCTGCAGATGAGCATCTTGGATGTCTCTGACGTCAGATGCGGGACTGAATTTTGTCGGAGCAGGTTTTAAGTGCACACCCCCTTAGGACAAAAAAAAAAAATCAAATACGCACATAGCAAAGACATTTAACCTTTGTGCAAGAAGTTATGAGGAAATTAAATTCATTGTTGCTGGCAATGTTTTACTACACCATGTGTGTGTGTGGGTGTGGTGTGGGTGTGTATGTATGTGTGTGTGTATTTTTATGTTTAACACTGGTTCCAAGAGAAATGGGTGCACATTTGTTTGGAACAGCAAAAATGAAAACTAATCGGTCATGCATGTATCACAATTGTACATTTTGATACTATATCCACTGGTGTGATGTACTGTGATTTTTTTTCTTAAGAACCAGTTAATAACGGCTATTGCTGTATTCAGGCACGCCCAACTGATTCCTTCGTTTTGCGGTATTTTAAGGCTAAAACTACAGATTTTTTCTAGGAAGTTTCCATGCACAAATTTAGCCTAAATGTCATTGTAGTTCTGAAAAATGATCAAAATAATAGATTGCTGTCAAGATATATCACCTTTTACTTGCTAAAGATTTATTCATATCACTTTTGTGGTTGACTTTTGGAGGAGGATCGATATGGCGGACAGTTCGCAGTGTTGTTCTCATAAAAAGGCTGCATGTGGAAGATGCAATTCTGGCATTTGCAGTGCCTGTTGTAAACCAGTATCAATCAGTACCAGAGGCACATGTTCATGATCAGGAGAAGAAAGTTTTAGTGCTATATAAAACAATTTCAAAGTTGGCTCTTGATCTGAATGAAAGTTCTGATGCCAAGCAAAAAGAGCTCATAGAATTGGTGAAACGACAATTGGATCTCTGCAAAAACATTGCTGGAAATGTCAAAGCCAACACTAGAACTGCTTCAACTCACCTGCCACAATACAGCTTAGATACTGAGAAGAAGTATGGCAGATGAACCAAAAATCCCACTGATTCATGTGGGCAACTTGAATGTGAAGAATGCCCATTGCCCGTTTCTTTTTTATGATCATCTGAGGTGGATTGCAATACAAAAGTTAACAAATGTGACTCCTCTTGCTGATATTCTTGTCACCATATATATCAATGTGAACGACGAACGTTCTGTTATATGTCTAATGTGGTACATGATGTTCAGCAGCAGTACCTTATGAGGCAGTCTCGTGTGGTACATGATGTTCAGCAGCAGTACCTTATGAGGCAGTCTCGTGTGGTACATGATGTTCAGCAGCAGTACCTTATGAGGCAGTCTCGTGTGGTACATGATGTTCAGCAGCAGTACCTTATGAGGCAGTCTCGTGTGGTACATGATGTTCAGCAGCAGTACCTTATGAGGCAGTCTCGTGTGGTACATGATGTTCAGCAGCAGTACCTATGAGGCAGTCTCGTGTGGTACATGATGTTCAGCAGCAGTACCTTATGAGGCAGTCTCGTGTGGTACATGATGTTCAGCAGCAGTACCTTATGAGGCAGTCTCGTGTGGTACATGATGTTCAGCAGCAGTACCTTATGAGGCAGTCTCGTGTGGTACATGATGTTCAGCAGCAGTACCTATGAGGCAGTCTCGTGTGGTACATGATGTTCAGCAGCAGTACCTATGAGGCAGTCTCGTGTGGTACATGATGTTCAGCAGCAGTACCTTATGAGGCAGTCTCGTGTGGTACATGATGTTCAGCAGCAGTACCTTATGAGGCAGTCTCGTGTGGTACATGATGTTCAGCAGCAGTACCTATGAGGCAGTCTCGTGTGGTACATGATGTTCAGCAGCAGTACCTTATGAGGCAGTCTCGTGTGGTACATGATGTTCAGCAGCAGTACCTTATGAGGCAGGCAAGACATAATATGGAAGGGGACACAGTGTGTATTGTATTTGATTTTAAATAGAAGTTCTGGACCAGCGGTTTTCGAGAAGGTGGGGATGCATATTATGGTAAAAAAGGGATGCAGTGGTTTGTGATGGGGGCATATGTGAAGCCAGCTACAGAACCAATGCATGAATTGGATCCAGGGCAATGTGCAACTGCAGCCACTGCTGAACATAGTGATGGGGTTGATGCAGAACAGGAAGATCATGTGGAAGGAGGTAGAGAAGAATGTGAAGAGAACTATGATGTAAATATTGAGCCAGTTGGTTATCTTCAAGACCATGATTGTGAAGAAGAGTTCCAGGAAGAGTATGAAGATTATGGCGAAGATTATCCATGGAGAAAAAGATAATGAAAGTGATTATGACCATGAAGATGTTGATGATGAATGTAAGAATAATGATGATGGATGTAAGGATGATGATTGTGAAGAATGCAATGAGAAGTGTAAGGACTGAGGAAGTTTACAACAAAGAATGTGAACAAGGCAATGATGAGGAGATAATAGAGAATGTTGCTACATCATGCACATGTGTGGAATCTGAATCTGATTGTGAAGGTGATACCAGTGTGAGTGTGCAAGACAGTAGCATGGAAAGTAGTGGAGAAGGAATGCAACTGCACTTCATTGATTGTATTGTTCTTGATGACGAGAAGAGTGATGCATTAATTGGGGTATTATGCCTAGAGGCTGGACTGCAAGCACTCCACCTTCGCTTTCCTCACCTAAGATGAGTCATTTTTCAAAGTGACAATGTCAAGAATTTTGCTGAGAATGTTCATACACCAAGCTGTTAGTGCATGTGGAATGAGCCTCATTGCATATTTTCACAATGAAGCAGCAGCTGGTAAAGACGTATGTGATTCTCATTTCTCACACCAGCAATCAAGAGTTGAGGCCTACATTTCTGAAGGAAAAGGGGGAAGAAAAGCATCAACAACTATACAAATTGCAATTGCACTAAGCACAAAATGTGTCACAAATACCACAGTGCTTCCTGTCAAACCAAAGTATGATGCACCATCTATGACTGCCAAAGTAGCCCCAATAAATGGCAGCTCAACCTTTTTAGCTGCTACATACAATCATCATTCCGGTAATCCTACAGTTTCATTTTTCCACAACTTAGGGCAGTCTGTACCATCTCTCATCAAGAAAATTGACCACTGCCCCTGTTTTTCTTATGAGCAAGACGCATTTGGTAATCCAGGGGACAAATTTAGTGGATGCAAAGTTCCGTTTCATAATAAGGGTTCTGAGAGGCATACTACTAAGGCATGTTCTAGGTACCAGGACTCCTGCTAAGAAGAGCAAACAACAACTGAAAAAAGAGGAAATGGATTGCACCAAGACAGAAGCTATTTTAAAAGAGATATGCAGCATTTTTCCACACTGTGAGCTCTGCTATTGACATTTTAAGACTGTTGTATATTGCAAACAGAAACACAAAAGTAAAGGTTCTACAAGGCAAAGTAATACCATCAGTGCTGCACTGCATTATGCAAATATAGCCTTGGCAACTCGAGACTTCACAATGGATGGTCAGTCAGCAGTCATGATTACAACTGTAAGAACAGATGAAGTGTCAGTGTATGCCTCATTTGAGGGAAAATTTTCATTTAGGCTGGGCACATTGTACAAAAAATCAACATCCACAGCTGAGCAAAAGAGTTGAATTTATTGCACAGTACTGGCAGGAAGGTTTGGAACAGGCTGTAGAGGGAAGCACAGTTAAAAGCCATCACAAGGTGTCTGTAGCAGCAGTGCAAGCCAGACTTGTTGTTCAATACACAGGTAGACTTTTGTTACTCTCAGAAGTCCCAGTTGTTGGTCAAATTAGATTGGTGTATCAAAAAATTGGTCAATGAAAGTATCCTGCTGAACAAGAAGGGAGTAGAAGGGGGGTTAAAAGAGGAAGGACTTCACATTGTAATAGAATAGTCTCCAATCAAACGATACTAAAATTGATTGGTCTTCTGAGGACCTTTATCACCTAAAGGTGAAGCAGTTTAAAGTCTTTTTGCAAGAACACAGCCTAAAGAAGTCAGGAAATAAGAGAGATTTGGTAAGAATATGTATTGTGAACTGTTCCTACGACAGGTATAATAGCAGACATGTTCGTTGCACTTATGCTATCATTTACATTACACAACAATGTAGATGTATGTTACAAACGAAAGTCTTACATACTCTACAGGATGTAATGGCGCGCATGCGCGACACAATGAATAATATACATGTGACTAGATGCGGTACAGCACCAAACGCTAAAAACCAGTGTTTAAAGCTTGTATTTAGCTCAAATAGTATGAAAAAGTGCTTTGCTACATACTAGCATCAAATAAAGTCCTTTGTATTGCTGGTTATGATGTTTAAAAAAAGTGCAGTTTTTCGGGTAACCGTTCACTTTATAAGAATGCAAGTCCTGAACCCTGAACCTGTAGGGAGAAAAAAAAGAAGATATATTCCATCATCCAACTGATTGATAACCAAATACAAACGTTGAAGCTTTAGTTCCGACACATTTTAGTTTTTGCAAATCCCACCCCCCCCCCCCCCCCCCCCCCCACCCCCCCCCCCCCCCCCCCAAAAAAAAAACACGTACCTCGGAACCGGTGTTAATAATATAATTTGTACATTTGCAGTCTGGGTACGAGACTAACACTGGATATACGGTATCTTCCTCCCGTCCACGTGTAAATTTGGAAATTTAATTAGTAGATCTATATAGGTATAGATCTACGCAGCACAATGATCGCTTTATTGACCGAGGTACACTGGTATGTAATCTTCTGGGTATAATTTATTATTGTGATGACTAGGATGTTGGTCGGTCCTTCAGAATGCAGTCACAGCCCAGCAAGAACGACGGACGTTGCAGAACGTTAGTCCGACTAATGGGGGATGCTGGTTTTAGGCTATTTCACCAAATTCCCCGCAGGGGTCCTTTTGTCTTAATCTGTGGTGCGTTACTGGCTGTCGGCTTTGCGATAGCGTGGAGGCGACCCTCGCCTATAGAGCCTGTTGTTTTCAAGTAGGCGTCTTCACTTTTGAAAACGTTACTTGCACAAACACTTACCACGCTCCTACACTTGTAGGTATTCAGACCAGCCAGCGCCCGGCTTCAGCGGACCTCTAGCAGTCAACGACCACCTAAAGCGCGGGAAATTGCTGTTCTCACGCGACGTGCTCGCTCCCGAGTCCTTTGTTGTTGACAAGCAAGGTTATGTACCATTTTTACTATTAGCGTTTTGGAGTACTTACCAACTTACAAATTGAATCACTGCTATATCAGGACGCGTGTACACAGGACTAGGTGATGGAAGGGTTATCCGATTCGACAGAGAACTCGAGTCTCTAGAGACCATTCTGCACACTGGAGAGGTTCTGCACCATCAGTGTGGTAAAAAGAAAAAACAAACACACCATTTGCCTTGACCACTGGCATGTTCAAGCATAGAACTCTTCTCTCCCCCCCCAAAAGGTCTCACCTCCATGGAAGATAAGTGTGGGCGTCCCCTTGGCCTACATTTCCACCATTCTGACAATGACCTCCTCTACATCGCCGACTCCTACAAAGGATTACTGCTGGGTAACGTGACGTCAGGCCAAGTCAAGACTCTTGTTGATGCCCACCACCCTGGGGAAGGCATACTCCCGATGAAACTGACCAATGACGTGACCGTTCTCTCCAACGGGAGTGTCTTCTTCACGGACTCGAGCAGCAAATTTGACCGCACCTCCAACAGGATGGAATTCCTTGAAGGGGGTGGAAACGGGAGGCTGTTGCACTACAACCCGTTTGACAGGACAGTGCGGGTGGCAGCAGAGGGGCTCCACTTTGCCAATGGCATCACTGTCGCCCCAGATGGAGAGCATCTGCTCATCAGCGAGACGACAAGAGCACGCATACTGAGGTGAGTAAGGTGTACAGTTTAATTGATTATGCTCAAAAGGTGAAATAAAAAAAAAATGCCTCCAAATAGGTACCACCTCAAAGGTCCTCGTGAGGGCACTACTGATGTTTTCGTTGACAATCTCCCTGGGTTACCGGACAATATCAAGCCCAGTCTGAGGGGAGGGTACTGGGTAGCCCTGGCAGTTGTCCGCCTATATGGACTGCTGGACACAATGGCAAGTCTTCCCGGACTGAGGAGCTTCATAGCCAAGGTATTGTTGGATACTCATCTTTAATGGTTCCCGGGCAACATGCACCTAATGTTCACCTCAGTTTTTAAACTTGACTTAATTTTGCAGAGGAAGGGTGATGAAAATGGTTGCAATTTTGTTTACTTAAAAACAATTTTTATTTTTGAGAAGTAAACTATTTTGTTTTTTGTTGCAGTTTGACCTGTTACCCATTCTGGAAAAGATAATCCCCACACATGTGATGGTGCTGGAGCTGGACGAGCAGGGCAACGTGGTACGGAGTCTCCATGACAACAACGCTGAAGTAACGGGACCTGCTAGCACAGTGCTTGATATGGGAGACAAGCTCCTGCTGGGCTCGTACTTTGCACCCTATTTGGTGGTGGTACCACTAGATTTCACAGATGCTCATACATCGAATTCTTTAAATAAAAACAAGTGAACATGCAGATGTGTGTGTGTATCTGTGTGATATGTAAAATCAAGTTTCACTTGGTTTTGATCGCTCGTCTTGAGCTCTGTGATTTTGGTTCCGTTAGCTAGAGGGAAGGAAGATTCAATACACCCACTCCAAAAAATAGTCCATGGTCTGGTCACTTGTCTCCATGGTAACAGCAGTACACAGATGTCACATTGATATAGACAGGAAGTACCCACACTCAATGCCTCTGCATTGAAGCATGATAGCAAAGAGGTGCACCATTGAGTAGCACATGCTGTACTTAGTTCACAACTAGAACCATGTCATTTGCAGCACTGATTGCACCACAAATCTTTTAATATCAAATCTGGTTGTGCTACTGTACAAAATAGACCCTCAAGTCTGATTGTTTCTAGAATTTACTTGGGGGCATTTATGGGCAAGGTGTGTGTGTGTGTGTGTGTGTGTGTGTGTGTGTGTAATATTGTGCCATGGTGTTGCTTAGTGGTTTAATATGCTTCTGACCAAGGAGCCTTCTTTTTGATGCAGAGTGGTTTAATATGCTTCTGACCAAGGAGCCTTCTTTTTGATGCAGCCCTGATCTCTTGGCCATTACAGACATGTTTGAAAGTAAATGTTTTCAGATACAACAGATCTGTTAGGACAATTGCAACCTCTGGTATAGGTCACAACACACATGTTGTATGTCACTACCAGGTGGTAATCCTTCCATTACAACATACCTGTCTCTACCAGGTGGTAATCCTTCCATTACAACATACCTGTCTCTTGGATGAAACAAAAGAACGCGAACTTGGCTTCTTTCTGCTTGAACGCCTTGATGGCACTAGCTCGATTTGTTCACCATCACCATCACCATCACCATCACCGCCATCTCCATTGGTATCATCCTGTGAACAACACACCCACACCCACAAACACACACATGTGCATATGAGGTACAGGTACTGCTGGTATGTGACAACCCACATGGTCATCACACGACGGAGCATTGGTATCACATGGTGGAGTGTTGGTATCACATGACAGAGCATTGGTGTCATGCGTCTCTGTTTCAGGACAAAGGCCAACATGAGATACAATGTCCTCCATGTAACCTGTGTAAAGAAAAGTCATCTGAATACATCTTTCCTCCTCCCTCACTTCCCCTCTCTCCTCCCCCTCCCTGTAATCTCTCTCCTCCCTTTAATCTCCCTCCCTTTCTGTGTCTCCTACCCTTCTCAGAGATTGACTTAATGATTGCCAATAATCATAGGCGTTATATGACAGCTGCAAAAAAAATAAAATCATACCACCTCATTACTGGCAATCCTCCCGCTATGCTATCCACCCCCCTTCCTCCTCTTCTCCCTCTTCCTCCTACACACCTAAAGAGATGTCCGCATCAGCTGCTACTTTCAGTTGGGTGTTGTCAGTATTCACCAGTGTCAAGGCCTAGACAACAGGATGGGGAAACACTTGCAATCACAATGATGTCATTCACATGTGGTGGCTTCCTGGTCTGGGATCCACCCCATTCCTTCCTTCCCTAAGGGTCACCCCCATTCCTTCCCTAAGGTTCCTTCCCTGAGGGTCCCCATTCCTTCCCTGAGGGTCCCCATTCCTTCCCTAAGGGTCCACCCCATTCCTTCCCTAATATAGCCCATTGCTTCAGCACATGGGCAGGTGATGCAACATGGCTTCACCTATTCGGTTAGTGGTCTAGCCAGCTACAAGCTACAATGATGTCCATGTTCAGAGAATGCTACTGAATGGATGTGATTTGATTGGAGCAGTTGTGGCAGTTGTGTTGTCTTTAGTTATGCTCCAGTTACCAAAAAAGACAGTTTACAATCCAAATTCTTACATAACTGTATTCTTGTTCCTTTGCATGAGGGTTAATAAACTATAGTTGTCTTAGCAACGGCACCAAGTTCACACCATCACCTGCTTCTTGGGTTAACTAATTAATGCCCACTGTAGGTTAATTTATTTCAAGCTCCCCCCCCCCCTCCCTGCCTGATACCATGGTTACGTTTCTTCTGCACCTGACCACACCCCTCCCCCTTACTCTGGCAGTAACATGCCTGAGGTTGAGATTCCCCATTGAAATGGTGGGCTTCATCCGGAACAGCAGAGACTTCACTGCAGATTCGCATACGTTGCCAAGTGTAGTCGACAAATGTTGCCAACTGCAAAATACATAGGTGACAGCACCACTTCCATTCCTGCATGCTACCCAGCAGCCCCTCCCCCTCCCCCCAAACACGCCCCTCCCCCTCCCAATCTCCACTACCACACACCTGCTGGAGGCGAGAGAGACGCTGGAAATGGCGCTCAGTGTAAGGTACCAGTCCTTCCACTGTCTGCTGGATTCCTTCAAACTTTGCAAGCACTTCAGGTGGATATCTGCATAGTACGTGCTTCAGAACTGTATCAAGGGGGTGGGCGGGAATAAAAAAGAACTGGGTGCCCAATGTTGCCGTGGGCGACACCACACACCTGTCTGTGCTACTCGCGTGTTCTTTGCGTTCATATTCCACTTCACAATGAACTTCAAAATAGCCTCTGAGCAAAGAGGGAGTGTGTGTGTGTGTGTGGGACAAAGATGGAGGTGTGTGCGGAGGGGTGGTGGGAGGAGGTAAGAGATAGAGACCACAATACAAGCCACGAGATGACATTGCAGACCGAGGTATTTTCATGGGACGCCCTATTCCCATATCACCTAATGTATATCCACCTAATGTATATCGCCTTCCTTCCCTCATCTCGTCCTCCCTCCCACCCTTCCTTTCACTTCATCCACACCAGTAAACCCGCCCCAGCCCACGTGGCTTGGCCACACCCACTCACGCATCTGGTCCTCCCTGAGGAGACAGAGGGTCTTGCTGAAGTCTCCCTCCGTCCCTCCTTCATTCAAGAGGTCTGCACACACACACACACACACACACACACACACACACACACACACACACACACACACACACACACACACACACACACACACACACACACACACAGGCTAGCATCAACATCTGGTAAGGAACACAATGCAGTGTGTACCGGTCAGAATGGTCAACACACGGAACGGCTGGTTGAGGGAGATGGCCAATCCAACAGCATTCACGTAATCCTTCTTGAGAAGCAAGTTTGAAAGCTCTTGCTCCCTGTAGGGGAAGAGCATCAAAAGATCAGGGTTGGTTGCCTAGGTGACGATCTCCACGGTTACCTCAGCACCAGCTCCTCCTGCGCTTCTACTTCCTGTGCCTCCACTTCTGCCGTCACGTCCTACAAGGCCAACACTCCGTTATTCCTGATGTAACTATTAATAGCATCGTTACTATTAATAGCATCACACATGTACAGTGGAAATCGTGACACTCGTCCTTAAATTGTTTGGGTGTGTTTTAATGTCAAGTTGATTTTCTAACATTAA
The DNA here is from genome assembly GCA_013339895.1 of Ephydatia muelleri. Lineage (NCBI taxonomy): Eukaryota > Metazoa > Porifera > Demospongiae > Spongillida > Spongillidae > Ephydatia > Ephydatia muelleri. The sequence continues at coordinate 1,191,508 of JABACO010000015.1, forward strand.
CTGTATGCAGTATTGAAAACCTGACAACACAGTGTTATTGACCAAACATTTGTAAACAAGTAGCATAAATAAGGAAGTGTCGCGTGACTGACACGTCTGTTGATTTTCGTTTTTCAGTGTCCCAGTACACATGCTGTACACATGCCAAATGTGTCCGATAGTGATGCAAGAGCGCTTGCAGTACGAATGTACTACATAGAGGTGTCCAACGGAATGTCTCCCACTGATGCCCAAACAAATGTCAGTCAGATGTTTTTGGTATGTTCCAGAACGGTAAAAAGATGGGCTGAACTGTGGGAAAGGCCTTGCAGGATTTGGCATGTGTACAGCGAAGGACTCCAATTCCTTGTCTGCACTCTCTGTGATACTAGCATTCGTCCTTCTGCTCTTCAAGGAACTTCTTCACTGACCGACCACCGCTTCAAAGCGGCAGCTTTGGGATTACCCCTCTGAGCCTTTCTTCGCTTCGATGATGCCCAAACATGATTTGCTCTCTGCCTTCTTCGCTGGCTGATGTATGGCTCATAAAAAAACAGTTTTTGCAATTGAAACCGTTCCCGTCTTCAGCCATAATATCAAACTTTAATTAATATTATGAAACTGCAACAATAACGTCACAATTTAATGAAATTCACTGGAAAATGGCGTGCCTTTTTAAGCCTCAACGTTTGCAACCAGAATTTCGATAGTAACATCAACTGTTACGTCGTAAACATGGGTTTCTATGGTGCAATCTCCATCCCTCGGTATAAAAACTATCACATATAACGCGTATTGTGCAAAACGGCATGCTCAACACTTTTCGACCTAGACAACCGTGTCTTGCATGAAAACACACAAAGTATTTCCCGGGTTTGAAATATGACTCGGCCAAACGTTGGGCAGGTTTTTTTTTCTCTTACCAAATTTTGTGTTGATCTGCTGCCTCAGAGCTGAGAGATATGCTATAAATCCGTTTTTTGGACTGGGACACTGAAAAACGAAAATCAGCAGATGTGTCAGTCACGTGACACTTCCTTATTTCCGCTACTTGTTTACAAATGTTTGGTCAATAACATTGTGTTGTCAGATTTTCAATACTGCATACAGTTCATGTTAGAAAATCAACTTGACATTAAAAGACACCCAAACAATTTAAGGACAAGTATCATGATTTTCACTATAATGGTGGGAAGCTGTTATTGGACTGCAACACGACTGTTTAATTAATGGTGTGATGTTACCACTGGACAAAAAAATTGGATTTACTACTTCAGAACAGCATGTGTAAATGCGTCGCAATAATGAAACATTATAGTTGCGCGCATATTTACGTAGATGTAAACATGCCATATATTTACGCTAATATTTGCAATACATTTACCTCGTACATAAAGGTACATACATATTTACTAACATATTTACAATATAGTTGCGACGGTAGTAAATACGTTATATATATTTACCTACGTCTTTGCAACACATTTGTTGGCCATTGTCTTCACTGGCTAAGTAAATATGACCCAAGTTCTATATAAAAGAATTTCTTTTCTTTACAATAAGTAACTAACTGTTCTCGCTCGCGCTCATATGTGCGTGTTTGTGTGTGTGGTATGTGTTGGGAGTCTACACTGGGGTGTGTTCAATGTGCATACAGCTGGTGTGTGTCAGATGGGAGTGTACATGTGTGTGTGTGTGTGCGTTGCCGTGTGTGTGTGTGTGAATGTTTATGCTCACTGTTTGCTGCTAAGTCAATGTCTGTGTTGGTTTTCTGTGAACTGTGCTGGTGTGTGGAGGTTGTGTATCGGTACGGAGTGAACTGTGCTGGTGTGTGGAGGTTGTGTATCTGTACGGAGTGAACTGTGCTGGTGTGTGGAGGTTGTGTATCTGTACGAAGTGAACTGTGCTGGTGTGTGGAGGTTGTGTATCTGTACGGAGTGAACTGTGCTGGTGTGTGGAGGTTGTGTATCTGTACGGAGTGAACTGTGCTGGTGTGTGGAGGTTGTGTATCGGTACGGAGTGAACTGTGCTGGTGTGTGGAGGTTGTGTATCGGTACGGAGTGAACTGTGCTGGTGTGTGGAGGTTGTGTATCGGTGCGGAGTGAACTGTGCTGGTGTGTGGAGGTTGTGTATCGGTACGGAGTGAACTGTGCTGGTGTGTGGAGGTTGTGTATCGGTACGGAGTGAACTGTGCTGGTGTGTGGAGGTTGTGTATCGGTACGGAGTGAGCTGTGCTGGTGTGTGGAGGTTGTGTATCGGTGCGGAGTGAACTGTGCTGGTGTGTGGAGGTTGTGTATCGGTACGGAGTGAGCTGTGCTGGTGTGTGGAGGTTGTGTATCGGTGCGGAGTGAACTGTGCTGGTGTGTGGAGGTTGTGTATCGGTACGGAGTGAACTGTGCTGGTGTGTGGAGGTTGTGTGTCGGTACGGAGTGAAGTGTGCTGGTGTGCACTAATGAGACTGCACATTGGTGTGTGCAATCTCATGGTGGTGTGTGTGCGTGTTAGTGTGATATGGGAGTGTACACAATTATTAGTGTGGTGGTGTGTGTGTGAGTGTTGGTGGTGTGAGTACAACTGTTAATGATGTGTGTGTACACGTACACAACAGTTAGTGTGGTGGTGTGTTAGTGTAAGTGTTAGTGTGCGGTGGTGTGAGTGTGTACAATTGTTAGCGTGTGAGTGTTAGTGTTGGGTGGTGTGAGTGCACTGGTAGTCTGGTCAGTGTTAGTGTGGTAGTGTGAGCGTGTGTGAGAGTGTTAGTGTATGGTGAATGTACACAACTGTTAGTGTGGTGGTGTGTGGTGGTGAGTGTACAAAAATGTTAGTGTGTACATAGCTGTTGGTGTGGTGGTGTGCATTTATTGGGAGAGTACAGAAGTATTTGTCAATTATTAATGTGTTGTGAGTTAGGAATGCACACTGTGTGTGCTTCACTGACTTGAATACAATTGGATTTTAGTCTGATCCTTTAAAACAGACCAATGGGATAAAGCGAGCATAAGATGGGGAACGTATGTAAAGCATACAACACATTCATAGATTATCCTCAGAGCAAACACAAGAGTTAGGAGATAACTTCATTATTATTATTATTATACCCACTACAGATGAATGATCATGAACTATTCGCGGAGGTAGATCTGTGGCCTGTTGACCGGGTCCCTACAACTTCGTGAACCCCTCTGTCTCCTCCACCTCCGACCTCCGGCACAGGCCCCTCCACCAAACTGGGGAAGACCACGACCCTGACTTGAACAACCAGGACGACCCTGACTTGGACAACCAGGACGACCCTGACTTGGACAACCAGGACGACCCCAAACTACCTTTGGATGTGGTCGGGGTGTCAAAATCATAAACTATGGACCTCTTTATTTTTAGTGCATAATGTACAAACGTACAGCGTTCGTTCCTGCGTGGTTCCCGCAAATAGTAGTTTTAACATGTTTGCACGATTTCTGCCGCTTTTAATGCGAATGCATAATGAATACCTCAACAATCCTGCAATCCTGACCAACTATTTTTATTCGCGGGAACCACCAATACAATCTGAAAAAGGGCGTGGGAGTACCAGTTGAATTGAAAATGGCGCCAGGACTAAAAGTTGGAAATCGTGTAAAAGCAAACGCTACCTCTATTTTCGGGTCCGATGAGTGGGAGATATATTTGGACCGTGGGCCTCGAGGCGTGAAGTCCGTGGAACGGTTGTTGAGGTTCTGGGCAGTTTTTCCCTTCTCTCTTTTTGTGCGCATGCGCTTATGTAAATACGGCACTATACCAGTTTCGTTAATAATTACGCAGGAACCGAATGTACCTATTAGTTTCTATTTCCAACCTGTTTGGATGACTTTATAGTCGTCATATTTATGGGGAACCAAGAACCATCACTTACATAGCTATTTGAGTAATTAAAACAAACACTGCTTTTTCCACTAGTAGACAATAACCAATAGAATGGGACCATGCCGCGGGAACATACTGTACAAACAGGAAATTACGCGCGCAAGCTGATCGATGTACCATTGCATATCTCAGCATCTAGCAAGCACACGGAGTTCAGTGTTATGGGGAAGAAACAGCATTGGCACCTGTATACACTTACATCGCTCAAATAATCATAACTTGGCAAATAATGAAATAGTACTGCACGGAAAGTGGTTCCCGGGCGAGAACCAATGTTCCCGCAAAGTTCCCGCTGGACGTTCGGACAATAACTGTATGTATATCTATATGTATCGTGTTTAAGTGCTGAGCGAACGAAATCTAAGTGACTGCTGAGTGTACAATTGCAACATGCATGTTAGAACCATGTATGAGAAACACACCATAATTATGGAAGGTACCTAGCCATGACGCAGAGCTAGTAGATGCTTGCACGAGCAAAAAATATGCACACATGAACAAGGCGGTAAATTCAGACCAATCAATTTCCTTCTATACTCCACACTGACACAGGAGATATCTATGCACGTACAAGGCGGTAAATTCAGACCAATCAAACTTCACTCGCGCGCAAGATTTACGCAGTTGTTGGCTACAGTTCTGCATGATCAGTTTGTGATTCAGTACTTTCAATGAAAGGTCGTCATCTTTTCTGTCGTCGTCAAAATCTTTGTTGCAACTTGCAGGTAATAAATGCATTCACATCTGAGTATACGATATTTGTTTTTATCACGACAGCAGGAAGGTGCTGCCAGTGTCACTGTTAATGTCCAGTTACTGGTGGCGATTAAATCGCTTCAAGAACAAGTGCATGGTGGACTTATAGGCCAAGTCTACACAAGCTGTTGCTGTTACCCAACAATTGATGTATGTGCAAGAAACTGAGCGCGGTAGGTAAGTATATTATTATGCAAGAATAAACCAGCTAGCAATTAACGTCAGCAATTTCATGCTTTTTAGATAAACTATCACAGCATCTAAGAAATACACTGGACAAGCCAATGGAATGGGACACAAGCATAGGGTAAGACATACTGGACAAGCCAATGCAATGGACACAAGCATAGGGTAAGACATACTGGACAAGCCAATGCAATGGGACACAAGCATAGGGTAAGACATACTGGACAGCCAATGCAATGGGACACAAGCATAGGGTAAGACATACTGGACAAGCCAATGCAATGGGACACAAGCATAGGGTAAGACAGACTGGACAAGCCAATGCAATGGGACACAAGCATTGGGTAAGACATACTGGACAAGCCAATGCATGGGACACAAGCATTGGGTAAGACATACTGGACAAGCCAATGCAATGGACACAAGCATACGGGTAAGACATACTGGACAAGCCATGCAATGGAACACAAGCATAGGGTAAGACATATGGACAAGCCAATGAATGGGAAAAGCATAGGGTAAGACGATACTGGACAAGCCAATGCAATGGGACACAAGCATAGGGTAAGACATACTGGACAGAATGCAATGGGACAAAGCATAGGGTAAGACATACTGGACAAGCCAATGCAATGGGACACAAGGCTGGGTAGACATAGGACAGACTGGACAAGCCAATGCAATGGGACACAAGCATAGGGTAAGACAACTGACAAGCCATGGAATGGGACACAGCATAGGTGTAAGACATACTGGACAAGCCAATGGATGGACACAAGCATTGGGAAGACATACTGGACAAGCCAATGGAATGGGACACAAGCATTGGGTAAGACATACTGGACAAGCCAGTTGCAATGGGCACAAGCATAGGGTAATAAGACAGACTGGACAAGCAGTTGCAAGGGGCCACAAGCAATAGGGTAATTCATACTGGACAAGCCAATGGAATGGGACACAAGCATAGGGTAAGACATACTGGACAAGCCAATGCAATGGGACACAAGCATAGGGTAAGACATACTGGACAAGCCAATGCAATGGACACAAGCATAGGGTAAGACATACTGGACAAGCCACAATGGGACACAAGCATAGGGTAAGACATACTGGACAAGCCATGGAATGGGACACAAGCATAGGGTAAGACTACTGGACAAGCCAATGCAATGGGACACAAGCATAGGGTAAGACATACTGGACAAGCCAATGCAATGGGACACAAGCATAGGGTAAGACATACTGGACAAGCCAGTGCAATGGGACACAAGCATAGGGTAAGACATACTGGACAAGCCAATGCAATGGGACACAAGCATAGGGTAAGACATACTGGACAAGCCAATGCAATGGGACACAAGCATTGGGTAAGACATACTGGACAAGCCAATGGAATGGGACACAAGCATTGGGTAAGACATACTGGACAAGCCAATGCAATGGGACACAAGCATAGGGTAAGACATACTGGACAAGCCAATGGAATGGGACACAAGCATAGGGTAAGACATACTGGACAAGCCAATGCAATGGGACACAAGCATAGGGTAAGACATACTGGACAAGCCAATGCAATGGGACACAAGCATAGGGTAAGACATACAAGCATAGGGTAAGACATACTGGACAAGCCAATGCAATGGGACACAAGCATAGGGTAAGACATACTGGACAAGCCAATGCAATGGGACACAAGCATTGGGTAAGACATACTGGACAAGCCAATGCAATGGGACACAAGCATAGGGTAAGACATACTGGACAAGCCAATGCAATGGGACACAAGCATAGGGGAAGACATACTGGACAAGCCAATGCAATGGGACACAAGCATAGGGTAAGACATACTGGACAAGCCAATGCAATGGGACACAAGCATTGGGTAAGACATACTGGACAAGCCAATGCAATGGGACACAAGCATAGGGTAAGACATACTGGACAAGCCAATGCAATGGGACACAAGCATTGAGTAAGACATACTGGACAAGCCAATGCAATGGGACACAAGCATAGGGTAAGACATACTGGACAAGCCAATGCAATGAGACACAAGCATTGGGTAAGACATACTGGACAAGCCAATGCAATGGGACACAAGCATAGGGTAAGACATACTGGACAAGCCAATGCAATGGGACACAAGCATAGGGTAAGACATACTGGACAAGCCAATGCAATGGGACACAAGCATTGGGTAAGACATACTGGACAAGCCAATGCAATGGGACACAAGCATAGGGTAAGACATACTGGACAAGCCAATGCAATGGGACACAAGCATAGGGTAAGACATACTGGACAAGCCAATGGAATGGGACACAGCATAGGGTAAGACATACTGGACAAGCCAATGCAATGGGACACAAGCATAGGGTAAGACATACTGGACAAGCCAATGGAATGGGACACAAGCATAGGGTAAGACATACTGGACAAGCCAATGCAATGGGACACAAGCATTGGGTAAGACATACTGGACAAGCCAATGCAATGGGACACAAGCATAGGGTAAGACATACTGGACAAGCCAATGCAATGGGACACAAGCATAGGGTACAGCATACTCAATTTGGACTTGTGCATTATACTATCCAGCTCCTCTTTGCCTGAAGATAGCTACAGCTGCTAGGTATCCTGTTGCCATGGTACAACGTAAGTCACTACGCTAGAGAAATTCACATAAATATTTATACAGAAGCCATTAAGTACTTTACAACATTGAAGTGGCGCTCGAGTGTGATAACTAACAACAAACTATCACACGAGAGGCAGAAGCAAAGAAGGCTTCACGTAGATTGACGTTATATAAAAGTTCATCAAATCAATATTCTATATACAGAAACTTCGCCTGCTCAAGCCCCGAGAGAACAATTGGGTGAAATGACTGAAATCTTACATGTTGACTACATGTCGACAGAGGAAAGCGCCGAGGAATTGATGGAAGAGGACAAGCACACGGAGGAACGCTTCATGGTCCTCAGCACACGGAGGAACGCTTCACGGTCCTCAGCACACGGAGGAACGCTTCACGGTCCTCAGCACACGAGGAACGCTTCACGGTCCTCAGCACACGGAGGAACGCTTCACGGTCCTCAGCACACGGAGGAACGCTTCACGGTCCTCAGCACACGGAGGAACGCTTCATGGTCCTCAGCACACGGAGGAACGCTTCACGGTCCTCATTGTGCACACTGTACCTTGGAGGAGTGGGAGAGTATCTGAAATGTTCCAATCGCTCAATTGAAAGATTGTGTGAAAGAGAACATAGAGAACGATTGAAATATGCCGCACACAGTGCCTTGGAGGAGAACTATCATGAACAAAGAACCCTTCCCGCCATCCTGCCCAGCTATAGGCAGCAGTGCCAGACTGTTAATTTCCCCTGTGCGTTTTGTCATTTGATGCCAATAATATTTCTATTTGAAGTTCTGCAGCCCAGACGCATTGCTAGGCAGGAGGTATCCCTTACATTGCAAGACTATTCATTTAAAGCACCAATGCATACCAACACGGTGATGGCATGAGGTGTGCATTAATTAGGTGCAAGCATGAGGCGGCATTAATTAGATGCAGGCAAGAGGTCTAACCTTCCACTGGCAGATGAGAGAGTCAGCACCTCCAGATAGCAGCCATTGGTCATCAAGTGACCCAGTCAGCGCCCAAATCTGAGGCAACAAGACAACCAACAGGGCACAAGGTTAAACTTGCAGTCAGAAAATAACTACAATGAGTGATGATGTAATGCAAGTTGATCAAATGTACGTTATTCGGATGGGGACTCGGGTTATTTGGATGGGGACTCGGTGATTATGAGGTTAACCTTTCAGTGTGCAGATCCAGCGTGGCGACACACTCGTTGGTCTTGATCGTCCATACCTTCACCAACCCCTCACTCGGCCACTGTGGTGTGCATTACACAGTTGTGCATAAAACTTGTGCACAATATAGAATCAGAATTGCGTGTCATATGGGATCGTTTCAACGAAAAGGGACCTAACGCAGGGTTTTTTTTTTTTCAAGATTTCAATTGTTTTTTTTAATTTATATTCTATAAGTCTGAAATGTCCTTCCTCTACACATTGCTTCGAGAATCGGAGTATCTGTCATGGAGTTGTAAGGCTCTGAATTGGTAGCCATACATTTCAACGCAAGCATTACATTTGTATTGCGCGTATTGGAAATGTTATAATGTATGCATTAAGTTCCTTTGCAGAAATGATCCCATATAGCATCAAGTTATTATATGGGCCCCCTCTCCCTTCTCCCCTATCACCAGAAGCACATGCATTCCCTAGTCCACCACCCACCCACCACCCACCCACCCCACACGCACGCACACACACACTGCACACACACACACACACACACACAACACACACACAACACACACACACCACCACACACACACACACCCACACACACACACACACACACACACCTAGATGCAATCTGCATCCCTCTGGTTATAAAGATGGCTCTGAGCACTGAGCTGGTGTGTCCTTCGAAGTCTTCACACAGCTGAAGTCAGCGATGGCCCACAGCTTGATGGTCGAGTCCCCACTGGGGTTGCAATACACTGCAGGCAGAGCCACACCCTAAAAAGTCATGTGACTTGTCCCACATGCATCACCTGATCCAAGGAGAGAATTTGACGCTCCACACTCCCCTCCGGTGGCCTTTGAATGTTCCCAGGAGGGACCCATCCGACCGTTGCCATAGCTACAAGGCAAGCATGCATGTACTTAGTATGAATGCAGTGAGATTTACCTAATGCCAACACAGAATTGTGCAGAACACACATTCTTTTAAACATTTTAGCACCACTATTTACTTTTCCTACACCCACAAACCATACCTTAGCTGTTTGTCCTGGGAACCAGTAACGACGAGCTTGTCATTTGGAGAGATGTCCACTGAATTGATGTCCTAATGTACGGTGTGGTGGAGTAGGTGGGCATTATTTAGAAATGACAGCCCTCTACCTTCTCATGGGCTAGCTGGGTGTACTTGGCTGTTAGCTTCAAGGGTTAATCCTTAACACAAGAGAAGTTAACATATTGTTCACACAGTTCACACACACACACACACACACACACACACACAACACCCACACACACACACACACACACACACACACACACACACACACACACACCACACACACACACACACACACACACACAACCACTTTGTCAGAGCTCTGAATCTTCTTGAAGTTCCACATTTTCAGGGTGTGGTCTTGGCTGCCACTTATGACAAAGGTACCCTTTACCCTACTCAGAGAAATACTCCAGTTACACACTTCCATCTGTATGGGAACAGAGTACCTAGAGAAGCTACCGCACCCACTGATTGGGTGTGGCCTGTTCCCACGCCAACAAGAGAGAAACATTTATCACTGGGTCCAACTGCCAACTCGAATATATTATCCTGTTGGCAATCAATCTCACACACACACACACACACACCACACACACACACACACACCACACACACACACACACACACGCGCACAGTTCACACAGCAAATCTACTAAGTAGTAGTGGGGAACTTCTGACCTTGGAGCCCGTGACGATCATGTTCCCATCGTGACTGGCATCTAAAGACAACACTATTCCAACCATGTCCTGTCAGATCTGACAGTTCTTTGTCTTCCGATCAACACCTTCACTTGCTCGCTGTTGGTTGCCCACGGCCAACGGCCCTGCCCCTCTCCAACCAGCCTCAGGTCCAGTACCTCATCAGGGTATCCAATAACTGCACACAAAAGAATGACCCTCCAGTTAATTAACCTGGATCATGTGAGCCATGACCCCACCCCCTCACTACCTGCTTTGTCCTCTTCAGGTCCCCAGTGTAGAACAGGATGTTGTGGTCATAGTCACGCCCACTAGCCCCCCAATGGTTGGACGATACTGAAGGCTGAATAGGTGTGTGAGGCCTTGTTCAGCCTGCCCTGCGGGGATGAGGGGGCGTGGCCAGCAAGGGGCTCCAGGGTTTTCAACACCTGTCCATGGCGACACTCCAGAGACGAATCAATCCTAAGGTTTGCAAGGGGATATGGATGGGAGGGAGAGGTGGGAGGAGTGCAGAGGTGTTTGTGTGGGAGTAGTTGGAGGTGTGGGAGGAAGGAGGAAAGAGGTATATAGTCAATGGGAAAGAAGACTACAGGATCATTTACCTTTGTCTCCAGCTGTTGCAACCACAATGTCTCCAGGTGAAGCAGCCAACCTTTAATGGTCTGGCGAGCATCATTTGGAATGACAACCATTCCTCGATACCCTGAAAATGAATTCATTAACAGCTACAACACATAGGAGATGCGAGACCCAGATGTCACCCTAATAAGGCATGGTGCCCAGACCATCACTGGTTAATAAGGCATAGTGCCCAGACACCATCACTGGTTAATAAGGCATAGTGCCCAGACCATCACTGGTTAATAAGGCATAGTGCCCAGGACCATCACTGCCTAATACGGCATAGTGCCCAGGACCATCACTGCCCTATTAAGGCACGGTTCCTAGACACAACAGCTCTCTCCCTCAAAGACAGTGACAGTTCCCTTGTTTCTTCCGTGTGAGGTCCCACACTAAGATCACCTTATCTCGACCACCACTGCACTCATACCCACCCAGAGATGCAAACAACATTTTCAGCCATGCCAGAGATATTGCCATGAACACGCTCACGTAGCAGGGTGTGTCCATCAGAGAGAGAAGCCGAAAGACGTGACGGCGCTGACTGTCCACTGAGTAGTGATGCAACTGCACACCCAAGAGAGAGAGAACCTTTAATCACACATACACACAGACACACAATATATACACACATTCCTAGACCTCATACACACACATATCACAACCACACCGACACACACAAGACACACAACCTCCTTTCTGCCCACATACAACACTCATACACACCACACACACACCACTAATCCCCACACAACACACACACACACACACACAACAAACATCCACACACCACACCACACACCCACACACACACACACCACACACACACACCACACACACACACACACACCCACAACCAGCTCTTCTGGAGATCCACACTCTTATTGCACAGTCCATGGATCAGCTGAACATCTTCAGCTGGCTGGGGGTCTGGGTGGAACTGACCAGACTACCACACCCACTGACCCACGGTTGTTGTGGTGCAATAGTTCTTGATGCATCCCACACCTTGATCACACTGTCAGTAGCACCTGCAAGGAAAGGGGAGGGGAGAGGGGACCCCTTAACATCCCTCAATGGGTGCAACCTTTTTAAAAAAGTGATATCAACTGAGTTGAATCCATGATGGATATAGGTGAATCACAGTTCTACACTGCAGTGAAATGGGCACTACACTACAATGGACTGGGCACTACACTAGTGGACTGGGCACTACATAACAATGGACTGGGCACTACACTACAGTGGACTGGGCACTACACTACGTGGACTGGGCACTACACTACAGTGACTGGGCACTACACTACAATGAACTGGGCACTACATACAGTGGACTGGGCCACTACACTACAGTGGACTGGGCACTACCTAAGTGGACTGGGCTTACCTACGTTGGCTGGGCACTACACTACAGTGGACTGGGCACTACACTACAGTGGACTGGGCACTACACTACAATGAACTGGGCACTACACTACAGTGGACTGGGCACTACACTACAGTGGACTGGGCACTATACTACAGTGGACTGGGCACTACACTACAGTGGACTGGGCACTACACTACAGTGGACTGGGCACTACACTACAGTGGACTGGGCACTACACTACTCATCATCAGTGATGAATTGCCTCCCATAAGGCCAATGTCATCATCAGGGCCCAACACCTCATAACAATACACCTACATAAGTGCATTAACACAGGGGATGGAGAGGACATACCTGTTGCCAGAAGGGTTGATGTGGAATCGAAAGCCTAGACATTACAGGTCCTATGTGTCCCATGCGTGTGTGGTGTGTGTGTGTGTTGGTGTGTGTGTGGTGTAGTGT
>JABACO010000015.1:1205366-1272866 GCA_013339895.1 Ephydatia muelleri
GTGATGGGCTTCAATAGGAGTGGCGTAGCAGGTGGTATGGAAAGTGACTGCACTGATGTTACGTATGGATGCCACTGCAATCAGATGCAATGTTTTGTGTGCCCATGTGCTGTTATGTGTGCCCAGTGCATATGTGCCAATATGTTACGTGTGCCCAGGTTAGTATCACAACATTTGAAGGCTAGCTGTGTCCTCATGCCACATCCCTGTACCCTCATGCCACACCCTCATGCCACACCCTCACACCACACCCTCATGCCACACCCTCATGCCACACCCTCATGCCACACCCTCATGCCACACCCTCATGCCATACCCTCATGCCACACCCTTATGCCATACCCCTGTGCCCCCATGCCAGACCTTCAGGTTCAGAGCATATTGGAAGCACTCTCTGTAGGATGTAGAATGTATTTGGGTCTTCCACTAGGCCCACTTTGGACAGAGCCTGTTTGATGAGGTCAGCAGATGTGGTAGTGATGGTGGCAGCAAAAGCCTTGTAGTAGATGGCTGAAGGAATGAGAATGGGTAAGTACCGTACCCATGTTGTGTGCATGTGTGTTGTATGCATGTGAGTGTGTGTGCATGTGAATGTGTGTGTATGCATGTGTGTGTGTGTGCGTGCATGTGAGTGTGTGTGCACGTGAATGTGTGTGTATGCATGTGTGTGTGTGTGCGTGCATGTGAGTGTGTGTGTGCATGTGTGTGTGCATGTGTGTATGCATGTGTGTGTGTGTGTGTGCGTGCATGTGAGTGTGTGTGCATGTGTGTGTGCATGTGTGTGTGCATGTGTGTGTGCATGTGTGTGTGCGCATGTGAGTGTGTGTTTGTTTTCTGTAAAGAGGTTAGGGAAGGGTTTGAAGTGAGGAGGTGAGGGTAATGATAAGGGTACAGGTGGCTACAAGGGGTCAGGGTGATGGTGAGGTGAGGAGGTGAGGGTAATGATAAGGGTACAGGTGGCTACAAGGGGTCAGGGTGATGGTGAGGTGAGGAGGTGAGGGTAATGATAAGGGTACAGGTGGCCACAAGGGGTCAGGGTGATGGTGAGGTGAGGAGGTGAGGGTAATGATAAGGGTACAGGTGGCCACAAGGGGTCAGGGTGATGGTGAGGTGAGGAGGTGAGGGTAATGATAAGGGTACAGGTGGCCACAAGGGGTCAGGGTGATGGTGAGGTGAGGAGGTGAGGGTAATGATAAGGGTACAGGTGGCCTACAAGGGGTCAGGATGATGGTGAGGTGAGGAGGTGAGGGTAATGATAAGGGTACAGGTGGCTACAAGGGGTCAGGGTGATGGTGAGGTGAGGAGGTGAGGGTACTGATAAGGGTACAGGTGGCTACAAGGGGTCAGGGTGATGGTGAGGTGAGGAGGTGAGGGTAATGATAAGGGTACAGGTGGCCACAAGGGGTCAGGGTGATGGTGAGGTGAGGAGGTGAGAGTGGTGCAACTGCAACACATACTGCTTTGAATTGTATCCATGAAGAGCCGAACCAGCCCATGTTCCTCTTCTGAGAGTGCTCCATGTTGCCCTGGGTTTGTCCCGTGCTCCCCTGGGGGGGGCACTCCATGTTCCTGTGGGGCCGTTCCCTTGTGGGCTGTCCCTTTCAATTGTGCAGCACTGGTTAAAGAGGAGAGGCAGGTGGGTGGGGCAGTCACACACACACACACACACACACACACACACACACACACACACACACACACACACACACACACACATACAAACAGTACAACCTCATATCTTCAGGCTATGTACATGCAATTATACCATCTCCACCTTGCCACATGCACAAACATACTTGCTTGTGCTCCTTCTCTGAGTCTCAACACTTGGCTCCCTAGTGTAGTCCAGGACTGGTCCTTGCAAACTACTCTTGTTCCCCACAGAATACTGCTCTTCATTGACTGGACTCAAAAGGGCATCAACGACATCGAGATTGGAGGGTGTGGCCTTTGGAGGTGTGGTCTCTGAGGACTTGCTGTGTGGGCGGCCACCATACTCAGCTTCATCAGGTGGGATAAGGAGTGGCATCAATGCCAGCTCTTCCACATCCCCTGTGTTTAGCGGGGAAAGGGTTATAGAGGGAAGAAGCTTCTTGCATAAACCTACTCCCCTCATTCTCACGTTTGAAAACAAAAAAAAAAAAAAAAAACTTGCCAACATAAATTATGTTGGGGAAGATGAAGGATAGTGTAAAGCAAGGATGGCTTAATGGAACCTGACTTAATGATGCAATGATGGGAACCTGACTTAATGGGGAACCTGACTTAATGGAGCAATGATGGGAACCTGACTTAATGGGGAACCTGACTTAATGGAGCAATGATGCAATGATGGGAACCTGACTTAATGGAGCAATGATGCAATGATGGGAACCTGACTTAATGGAGCAATGATGGGAACTGACTTAATGGAGCAATGATGCAATGATGGGAACCTGACTTAATGGAGCAATGATGGGAACTGACTTAATGGAGCAATGATGCAATGATGGGAACTGACTTAATGGAGCAATGATGCAATGATGGGAACTGACTTAATGAAGCAATGATGCAATGATGGGAACCTGACTTAATGGAGCAATGATACAATGATGGGAACCTGACTTTATGCCCATTCACTATTACCTTTGCAGCTGGAGTCAAGGTTCTTTATCTTGCTCAGCAGGTCACATCTGGCGTTGGGATTCTGAATGCCGAGATCCACTGTAGCAAAGAAGATTGCATGCAAACATGGAAAGATGCACACTTGTATGTTGTTGCTATGATTACCGAGTGCTTCATTGTCAAGCTGCACTAGAATATCTCCATTGATATTGGCCTCTGAGGTTACAACCAGAAAAATGATCAAAAGTATCCAGCACGCGCATATGCATACCTCTGAACATATCTTCGTAGGAACCCAAGCCAACTGTCTCCATCCAGTGGCAGACAGACTCCACAGGCCATTCCTGTGGCTTTTCCTAAATGTCAGGAGCATGCAGGTCATTGCACGCAACTAGGTCGCTGGTAGGAGCTGGAAACGTACCGAGAGAGACGGTGGAATAATTCCTGCTGTAGAAATCTGTGGCATTTCCCATTCCAACAAGCCTTTGGTTAGCAACTGATGTCTTTTCATCTCTGCAAGGTTGTTCTCTATTTGCTCGTCTTGCTTCTCTTGCATTACAATGAGAGCGTCGAGAGCTGTGCTCATCGGCTCGAGGTCACTTTCCAGGTCTTTCCGGCGCAAAGAGCTGATCTGTAGCGAAAACGAAGCGAAGCGTACACGTACAAATTAATAAATGTCACGAAAGGATTCCATGGTGTAGCGGTTATCACGTGAGTCTAACACACTCAAGGTCCCCGGTTCGATCCCGGGTGGAATCACTATTTTACTTTTTTTTTTTCTTTTTTTCTTAATTTTTTTTTTAACAATTAAAATTCTTACCGATATCATGGATTTGACTGCTCGTCTTCCGCTCTTCTCCTCTTTGGAAGCATCAATGCTTGCAGTAGAGTGCTTCGTGGACATATCCACTTGCAGCTTCACATTCATCATTCTGAGGTGATGATGAAGGTTCTTGAGTAGGAGGAGAGTGTGGGCCTTCAGGATGGTCTAGAGGAGGGGTATCCAGAGGACGGGGAGTAGGTGGGTCCAGAGGAGGGGGAGTAGGTGGGTCCAGAGGAGGGGGAGTAGGTGGGTCCAGAGGAGGGGGAGAAGGTGGATCCAGAGGAGGGGGGGAAGGTGGGTCCAGAGGAGGGGGGGAAGGTGGGTCCAGAGGAGGGGGAGAGGATGAGCGTTGAGGAGGAGGTGTTTTTGGTTCTTGAGAAGAAGATGGATGCATTTTGGAAAGAGGAGATGAAGAGGAGGGAGGGGAAGGTGGAGGTCCTTGAGGTGGGGGAAGTGAGGGAAGCTCTAGAAGGGATGAAGGAGGAAGAGATGGAGGAGATGATGATGATCCAAAGGCAAGTGATGGTAACAGTGATCGTGCCTCTTCAGTGTGTACACGAGACAAAGGAGTCACAGCCGCCTTGTCAAGGCTAACAGCGCTCGTGCTTTTCATGTCTGGCTCGTGACCATGCTGATTAAATAGGATGTTGCTAGAACTTGAAGAGGCACTTAGTTCATCCAGTATTTGATGCAAGGGACCTGTTCTGCTCCTACGGTTAACTGAGCCTGCTGTCTTAGCCACAACCGGTTGCTCCAGGTTATCTACTTTGGGAGACGTTTCTCTAGAAAGAGCACTGTTGTCAGTCGAGGCATTCTCGGAGTGCTCTGTGTCAAGTGCAGTCCACCTCTTGAGGGGTGCTGCGCTGGGGGGGAGTCGTGATGCAGATATGAGCTCTCTTGCCTCAGCCAAAGAGAGCCTTTTAGCAGCGGAAGACCACCTTTGCCTCTGGGAGCCTTCCTTCGAACCCTGCTGCTCCTGCTGTTTCTGCTGCTGTGCTCGACGGAGCACTACAAGGTTCTCACCTGCAGAGGGGGGAGCACTAGTGGGAGGGTGAGCAGCAGCCAGCCTAGAGTTACTGGTACTGAGATCAGAGACAACGCTGTCCTGGTAAGCTAGAGGAGGTGACAGAGTGAATGAGACTGGGACGTCTGAAAGAGGAAACAAGTCAGAAGAAGGAGAGGTTGAAAGATGTGGTGGTGGAGAAGATGGCAGTCCTGGAGGAGGAGAGGATGGTAGTTCGGGAGGGAGAGTAGATGGTAGTTTTGGAGGATTGGAAGATAGAAGTTCTGGAGGAGGGAAAGCTGGTAGTTCTGGAGGAGGGAAAGCTGGTAGTTCTGGAGGAGGGAAAGCTGGTAGTTCTGGAGGAGGGAAAGCTGGTAGTTCTGGAGGAGGGAAAGCTGGTAGTTCTGGAGGGAAGCTGGTAGTTCTGGAGGAGGGAAAGCTGATAGTTCTGGAGGAGGGAAAGCTGGTAGTTCTGGAGGAGGGAAAGCTGGTAGTTCTGGAGGAAGGGAGGGTGGTTCCGGAGGGAGAGAAGCTCGTAGCTCTGGAGGAAGAGAAGAGGGTGATTTTGGAAGAATCAAAGATGAATGTTCCGTAGGAAGAGGATCTTTTGGTTGTTCTGGAGGTGGAGCTGTTTGTGCATGGGGAGGTGGGAGGTCAGAAAGGGGAAGGTTTGGGTTTGGTGTTCCACGTGGTAGAAATGAGCTCACAGGAGTGTTAGCAGGAGTGAGTAACTCTGCAGGAGTAGATGCCACCTTTGATGGGGATACCCCTAGCTCCACTTGCTGCAGAACTAGTGGAGCAGGAGAAAGGTTTGAATCCTGAGGTGATAGAGCAGAAGGCAGTGACGACACAGCAAAGAGAGTAGGTGAGCTCAGTTCAGCAGCAGTTAAAGGTGGAAGGGTCTTAACAGGAGGAGTGGCTGTCTGAGCCTTTTGTAGTCGATTCTCTCTCATGTGGCGCAGTCTCAGTGACAGCAAGGAAGAGGAGGAGGAGGATGGAGGAAGAGGTGAGGTAGCTGCATCTACAGAATCTGATTTCTCAGCAGTGTCTGGTTCTCTGCTAAAGCCTTTGACTTTGGCATCTTTGTTGCCTTCTAGGTTGGAAGAGGGAGACAATGGTGCATCCTGTACTGCCTCCGGTGTCCTGGCAGTTAACTGAGGGGGAGGCTGCTTGGAAGCAGACGGCGATGGTCCGCGGACGGCGATGGGACTTTCCCTGGTGGGCAGGGCAGCCACCTTTCCCGTCACTCTTTTCTCTCGATTTTCCTGAATCTTTTTCATGAAGTTGGACGTTGGAGTAGTGCGGTTGGCTCCGGACACAGCTGATCCCTTTCCTGCTTGGACGCTGTCGGCGGAATTGTTACGTCCCGGTGTTGCTACCGCAAAGGACGGGGCGGTGGACGGAGACTCGCGAGAAGAGCTAATGGAGAAAAAGCTGGGCCTGCGGAGAGACCCTGGGGTTAGCACGGACGATGTTTCCGCGGGCGTTGTCGCCAGCTGCGCAGAGATCGCAGAGGGAATCGGCGTGCTGTGGCGTTGCGGCAACGAGTCCGCGGGAGGCTGAGACAAGAGAAACGATGACGATGACGCCGCGGTGGTATCCAAAGTACCGTCGGTCTCGTCCGTCGACGCTGGAGGTGGGAGGTCGGACGGCGGTGGGGGAGGAGGGGTAGAGGGCGATGCAGGAACAAGCGAGCTATTGTCCACTTCCAGCGAGGGAGGGAGCTCCTGCTGCATTCTGGTGGGGGATTTTGTGGGCGAACCGATACTTAAATCCGTTCCTGACGACCTAAGTAGGGCTCGAGAAGGAGGCCTGACAAGCGCTCTTTTTGGCCTGCCATGTGTAGGATGGACTAGTTTGGGTCCCTTTGGCGGCTCTGATTCTGCTTTGGATTCGATCTCCTGTCGTTTCGGAGGAGGTGCCGTTGGGTCGTCGGGCGACTGCGGTTGAGGTGATAGCAGCGCGCTTACCATCTTCTGCAACGAGCGAAATTTTTCTCGGTTGAATTCTGCCGTTGTCTGCTCTCCGTCGAGATCATGGTTCGCAAACGGCGGTGGAGATGCTGGCAGAGGGGGAGGACCTTCTACCTCCATTAGCGCTGCCATGGTGACTGTACTACATCACGTGCTTGCTACTGAATTAATTGATTAATGACTCGGGCGGCATGTCTTCAGAACAGGCAAGCATTCGTGAGGCTATCCAACTGTTGTCACAACTATTTACTAGCTGTGGATGTCCAAAGTTCCCATCGGAGATTTTTCGAAGGGCTAAGTTCAGTCAGCCGTCCGTTACTAGAGAGCTATGGCAGCTACTATCACACGCCGTTCGTGTTAGTAACGCCATGGACAAAGGACATGCACCGGCGGTACCATTTGCTAGTATTTCCGATAGCAATTTACCGCACGTAGCTCTGCAAGTAAGAGGGTACCTCCTAGTTTCTTTAGGTTACACAAGGACTGCATTTTTCTCAGTCGACCATAGCGAGATTAATTCAAGGGAGCTGTTGCTCGCTTTTGGTTGGTTACTTAATCAATCTAAATTGCTCTTAAGGCTCAAGACGTATCACGCCACAGCTATTGTCACGTTGAAATTGCCTTTCTCCGCGGCTGGAAGGAAGTCACGTGAGAGTGTTGAACAGGACTGCGAACGTTTTCAGAAGCAATTGGAAGCACTAGTGGACTCAATTCAGTCGTCCTCTGATACAAGAGCCGCTAAAAATGCCCTCCAAATGTTTGTTTGGGTTAGAGGAAAGCTGTTGGCCCAATGGAAGGCATCTGCTCTTGCGCAACTTGCATACCAAAAATTGGCTACTTCAATTCACAAGTCAACTCAGGCAGCACGTGGCGGAGAAACGCTTTTCCACCTATCTGTCCACGAAGTGTTTCTTCTAAAACACCCAAAACACATGTCAGTATATCTTGCTGAAACTGAAAAGCATTTGAATGTGCTGGAGAGACTAATTGTCTGGGAACTCCAGCATGAAACCGTTTTCTGGCAATGGATGCAAAGTGTTCTTGACCAGGAGAGTAAGGAGATAAGTGTTAATGGAAGTGAGAAGCAAGAACTAGCGCACAACATAGAAGAGCTGAAAGCACAAGTCAATCAGTTAGAGTGTGAAGTAAAAGTTCTATTGAACGAGAAGGGTTCTTCTTCCCAGCACAAAACAACAAAATGTTCAGAACTGACTGTTGACAGTGGAATGCAATGGCCGATACCACCAGTTAAACATATCTGTTCGGGTGGAGGCAACAAGAGCAAGTCACTTGAACCCTTACTTGAGGAGCTGGAAACCTTGTCTCTGTTTGACCAAGCACGATTTGTGCCTAGGCAGTCACCAGCAGCAAAACACCAGCAAACTGAAGTGAATATAACAGATTCCTCAACATCCACTGCTGCTACAGATGATGACCTTATTGTAAGTGAGGAGGCCATTTATAAGCTGAAGGTAGAACTGTGTGAGCATCTACATTAAATGGACGACTACTACCTTTTAAATATATACCATCAAATGTTCTTTTTTCAAGTTTTTCTTTTTTTAATGCACCATTCCGACTTTATTACAACACAGGAATTGTTTCTAAAATGCATGTCTTCTCTTTCGACCAGTGTACTTTGAATCTGGTCTTACGTCGCTGTATTCAAAGGATGTGCCACTTGGGTCAAATTTGGATGGGCAAAGAGAACACACTCACTCTTTTCCTTGCATTCTTCTTCGCTCCTTCTTAGCAAGGATCCATTCCCTACTCTTCAAGGGAACTCTATTCTTTCCTTTCTTTCTCTGCTCACGTCTTCACCAAAAAACCATTATCTTCACCACACTACATGCACCTGTCACTCACTTGGCCTCAGTAAACAATGCTGA
Organism: Ephydatia muelleri; assembly: GCA_013339895.1. Taxonomy (NCBI): domain Eukaryota; kingdom Metazoa; phylum Porifera; class Demospongiae; order Spongillida; family Spongillidae; genus Ephydatia; species Ephydatia muelleri. The sequence continues at coordinate 1,213,659 of JABACO010000015.1, forward strand.
ACCTTCCATAGCAGGCTCGTCTGCACCCAGACCCTGCATATATTAGATAGAAGCAGCATCATAATGTCATCAATCTTACCTGGGGTAGCTGTGTAGGGGCACCACCAGTGAACAGACACAGGAACATCCTTGGAACAAATGCATTGCATATACACAAGTCAAGCTGTTTGCTCACATACCAATAAAAAATTAAAACATCTAACACCTCACTTTTTGGCTTTTGTACTGTTGGGATAGTCCACCACCACTCCTCCAAAGAACCCTGACCTCATAGCCTGATGAGTTATCAGCTCCATCTACACACACAAGATCACCAAAATCGTCACTGGGTTGAGAGAAACATCCCACTATACCTGTGCTGGGTTCTCAGGGTAGAACTGGAACACAGCCCTAGCTCCTCTGGCCTACGTGTACAAACGAGTGGGTGTGGTGTTGGGAGGGCAACCATAACACGGCACTTACCCCCCTTCCCTCCTCTCTCAAAAACTAATTAGAACTAACCATGCATGCGTACAGGAAAGCAAATAAGTGGTACAGCCATTTAATTAGCACTAACCATGCATGCATACAGGGAAGTGAAGAAGTGGTTAATTAGCACTAACCATGCATGCGTACAGGGAAGTGAATAATTAGCACTAACCATGCATGCGTACAGGGAAGTGAAGAAGTGGTACAGCCTCTTGGCAGGCTGATGAGTCTTCTTGTCGGCATTACAGAGCCACTGCAAGGCTGATATACTGATCACCCCATCAAAGGTCCCTGGACGAAAGCCCAGTCCATCACCCATGTCCCACAGGAAAAGGTCCCCAGACACCTCCCTTTCCTTCGCCACAGCTATGAACACAACCATCAACACCAAAAAAAAAAAACACATCACCTTGTCCATCACTCTTAAATAAGGAGCAACAGATCAACCTACATAGCATGTGTGCACTTATGTCCATGCCAACCCAGACGTGACCTGCCTCACTCAGAGCTTCACCACTGAGCCCCGAACCACACCTGATTTGGTGTCAAGAACAAAGTCTCAAACGGTCCACACGCCCCCCCTTTTCCAGAAGGATGGGGGGAATTACAAGCAGTGGTTACCCAACATCCAGGATGTACGAGGTCTGACCCTCCGGGAGAGCTAGCAACTCGAGAGCTCTTTCAGCCATTTGCATCTGAATCTGCATCATCCTGGAACTGTTTGCAGCCATTAGAGGAACATTGGCAGTGTCTCATAATACATGACCATGTACAAGAATAAAATACACTCACAACATGCTTTAAAACGAAGAAAAAGGTCTACTGAGTGATACATATGTACAGGGAGGAAAAGACAGGACATGCTGCACATGAGCACTACGTTTGTCCCTCAACGGGTTAGAATGTATCGCTTGTTCCGAAAAAACATCATCAGCACAAAAGCTAGCCCACTGAAGACGGAGGCCACGAAGAAGAAAGTAGGCCAGTCCACCTGTGCTGGCAGACAAGACAGACGAGACCACACCTACCACTAACTGTGCACTGAAGAAGAGGCCATAGTTGACACCAAAGTATTTTGGCCCATAAGATCGAGCCACTCCAGTAGCAAAGAGCACAAAGATTCCCCCTACACAGAAGAAGACAGCACACACCCATATGAAGAAAATGGCTTTTACACCCAGAGTGATGGTGTAGAATGTCAAAGCCAACACTGTTGTAACCGCACACAGGCAGACAATCGCCAGTTTGAATGTGAAGAAATCTGCAGCAAATCCCCAAAACAGGCGGCCAGCAAAATTGAAGATAGACGCAACTGAGCCAGTTGTCGCAAAGAAGAGATCGTCGTTGATGACAGTTTGTCCAAACATCTTGTACATCGTAATGATGCAAGTCAATCCAATTAAATTCAGCACAAAGACCATCCACAGGTGGTAGAAGTTGAGGGTCTTAAGCATTTTGAGTGGTGTAACACTGCTGATAATGTTCGTCGTCCAGCCACTGGTCTCTTCGTCCTCTGCACGCTCCGGTAGCATTTCCAACTCCACTCCCTCCTCCTCGGCTGCTCTGGGACTGGCAACAGCAACCCCAGGGTTGGGTGCAAAAGCCACACCCACTTCAACAGACAAGACACTGCTCTCTGGATTAATGTAGCTCGACGTGTCTGTTGCTACGGACGATGCACCTGCACTGCTGGTGGAACCGTGGTGACCTCTTGCATTGTCCGAGCGAGGTCGTCGCTTAGGACGAGTGGGGTTTGTAAGGAGAACACATCCGATGAGCTGCATAGTCATGTAGACACCTCCGAATATCAGGAACGAGTACGGGACCCTTCCAAGGACCCCCGCGTCGATAAACACGCTGTCCCCCTCGGCAGTGAGTACCGTCTCCCTGTTGGCCGGGTTGACGTACCGCGTCTGGCGAGGTCGAACAGCAGTCCTCCGAGTCCCACCCCGGACACGACGACCCCGTTGGCCACGCCCTTCCACTTGGGCAACCACCTCAAGGCGCACACTATGGGGGCAATGTAAGCGATGCCGGACCCCACTCCGAACATGATTCCGTAAGTGAACAGCAGCAGCCAGAAGGAAACCTTAATGGCCACGGCCGACAGCATCACTCCGGCCGACATGACGACGCTCCCGAGCAGCGCCGTGTAGCGTGGGCCTATTTTCAACTCCAGCAGGCCGCCCGCGAACATGCTCGCGCCTTGCCCCATCACGGATGCCCCATAGAGCCAAGCCGTCGTCCCGCCGTCCAGGTTACGCGGGTGGGAGTAGTTGTGCACGTAGGAGATGACGTAGGTCGAGATGTTCCCGTGCGTGTAACAGGGTACCCAGGCTAAAATGGATGATGAACCCTCCGAGGAGAGCTGCGAGACCCCGGGGCGGGGGCAACCACGATGGTCTTTTGTAAGGTCGTGTACAGCAAGCGGACATCCTCTCTAGCAGTATCAGCGGGTGGAGATACACAGACTTACAACCGGCGTGCCGTTTCAAGCTGCACATATAAAAATGAGAGAGGTTTCCAAAGTCACGGTGATTTCCGGATAAGCTTGAAAACCGTTCGCCAATCTAAATAATGTAGCCTTTTCCTTTCCACCTCGTTTTCCCCTTCCCCAAAACTTGTGTACCAGCGAACAAACAGGGTAACTAAGTATTCACTCAAGTACAAGCCTTCGATGAAACACGTGTTCAGAAAAATAGTAGCAATTAAAAACTTACTTTTGAGTGTACTTTCTCGCTTCGCTCTCGCTGTAAAACTTTGGGGGAATAAGTAGGTGTAGCACCGCTGAGTTACAGGCCACCGACACTCACCAGCTCGGGAGGGGCTTGGTGCTCAGGTCTTGACGCCATAAATGACACTACACAATAATCACGATAAAATGTTATTAATGACTTCACATTACGTCATAGCGTATTTATCACTTCACTGGTACGTCATATAGCGTTTTTTTTTTTAACGCGCTGGACCAATAAACTCTTGAATTTGCCGCATACAAAAATGTATAGCTTGATATGTGCTGGACGTAATGCAGTGAACAAAGCAAACATTGTGTCAATTTACAATTTGCGGAGTGTATGTACTAACAAATTGAACACCCAAACTCTACTCCCTCTCTGGGCGGTAGAGGAAAGGCAAATACCTCTTGTGGCGGTACAGAAGTGCAGTCACAAATGCCGCCAGGCAAAAGCCCGAAACAAGGAAGAAGTAGCCAAACCAGTCCAGGTAATCAAACAGGTACGTGGAGATCACTGCACTCACAGCAGTGGACAGACTGTTGGCAGTGAACAAGATGCCATAGTTCGTGCCAAAGTGCTTCGACCCAAATGATCGAGCCGCTGCCGTTGGAAAGAGGGAGAAAATGCCGCCAACACAGAAGAACAGCACACACACCCAAACAGTGAACATGACCCTCCCCACCATGATGGTCGCGTAGAAGGTAAGCACAAACGTTGTCATGACAGCTATCAGGCACACCAACCCCACCTTGTAGGTGAACTTGTCAGCAAAGACACCCCAAAATATCCTCCCAGCAGAATTGAAGATTGCGCTCACAGAGCCCACTGCAGCCAAGAAGTGGTCGTCCTTTATGAATACCTGTCCAAATAACTTGTACTTGGTTGCTGTGGTGAATACTGCTGACGCAATCAGGAAGAAAAGAAGCCACAGGTGGTAGAAGCCAAAAGTTCTAAGCATCTGCAGTGGAGTGAGACTGGTGATCCTGTTCTGAGTCCAGGATATAAAGCTGGCTGTACTCTCTTCTATGGCCGTCAAATGGGTCCCCAGGAGAACTTCTGAATTCACACTCGCAATTTCGTCCATGTCGGTCCCTCCCATGAGGGGCAGAGGCTATCCGATCTTCATTGACCATGTGGGGGTCACTTTCAGGCATGGTGGCGGGAGGATTGGTGAGGAGGAGGGACCCCAAAACCTGCATGGCCATGTAAACTCCACCAAATATCAGAAACGAGTACGGGACTTTGGAAAGAACGTCCGGGTGTTCAAAGTAGCCACTGTCGGAGAGTGGATGGTTGAGAGGGTTAATGTATAGCGTCTGCGTGTACGTGAATAGCACCGCTCCCAGCCCAAAACCAGAGACGACAAAGCCACTGGCAAAACCTTTCCACTTGGGAAGCCAGCGGACGGCACAGGCCACAGGGCCAATGTAACCGATCCCCAAACCCAGTCCAAACATGACTCCATAAGTGAAGACAAGCATCCAGAAGGAGAGCTTTATGGCAAAGAAGGATAGCATCACTCCCCCACTCATGATCAGGCTACCAGCCATGGTGGCAAGGCGGGGCCCAATCTTGTGGTCCAGCCAACCCCCGAGGAACATGGAGACCCCCTGGAAGACAACGGCAGAGGCGTACACCAAGGAAGTGGTCCCGATCTGGAGGTCATGAGGGCTGGACTGGTTCCGGATGTAGGACGTGATGTAAGGAGAGAGGTTGCCATAGGTGTAGATGGTGCCCAGACTAAAGTGGATGATGAACCCCCCGAGGAGAACAAGGAGGGCACGTGGGGGGGGCAACCAAGAGGGCCAACGTCTCATTGTTCATATGCTGCTGTCGTTGCGAGGTGTTCGCGAGCGTAGAAGGGTTATTTATATTGGTAGGTTTGTACTGATGCCTTCTTTTTAACGCCTCTCCTTCTGAAGACCCCTTCGAGTGGGAGCGTATGTAATGCGTTACGTACAGGATGTATTTGCTGGGTTTGGGGGGGGGGGGGGGGGGGGAGGGAGGGAGAGAGTAAAATAAATGTTATCGTAAGTCGTTGACAACACACTTTAGTTAAAACGGAACAAGGGTTCCCACTACACAAAGCAAGCCCATCCAACGCTTTGGCTGTATCCCGACCAAGTAACACGCATGTGGCCATCATGCCACCGTACAATGAACTGCCAACAAAGCCGACACTTACACTCAACTAGCGTTCTTGCCGAAGAGGTATAAATATACAATTATCCGTACAGCTTCCATTTTAAAAATAATACATCAATGTCATGTGATGTTGCGCAACCTATGGCGTAACTTACGGTGCCTACGTCACCTTTGTTTCGATAGTTTGTATTTTTTTAAGTCCATAGTTCTACCAGATATTCTGGTTCTACTTAATTTAACCCGTAGTGCAGAGGCAATAATGGCACGTACAATGCCTAGTTGGGCGTGGCCAGACCTTAGTAAGGTCAAGCCACGCCCAACTAGCATTTTAAAGTTTCCACAGAGAGGGGTTGGGTGGCGGATAGAAATTATGCGTGTTTCAATGATTTTGTACCTGAAAGGAACATTTTCGAGAGCTTGCTTGCGGGGTGGAGATGCTGAATACCTTTAGAAAAACTATTAATCAGCGTTTTGTAAATTTTTATCTCAGTAGCAAAAGTCTCAATTGCCCCTTACTTGATAGTGCGTTGGTAGCGGGCGAACAAATAAGAACGTGTTTTGAAGTCAGAAAATGCTTGCCTTGAATACTAAGTAGTGGTGTGGCATACATTCCTTCGCCCCCTCCCCCTGTGTAAAATAGTTGGGTTTAAATTAAACTTTAACATACGCGTGGTTCAAGGCTAGTTTGCCGGTTATATACTGTAACCATTTGGATTGGAATCTAAGATTATTCTGGCCAATGTTATATTTCGAACATTGCGGCCCTAAATTGCTTACGTGCTTTGAACCTGCATCCCCTTCTGATACCAAGATCGAATGGCAGGAACGAATAAATCGACATACCTGAACTAACCGACTTCATTTCCGCGTGAAGGAACATGCGATCAGCTACGCACAATACCGCATACTAAAGACAAAGGACTAATGCAGCATTGAATTTAATTATACCGTGTATACATATGCAATTCTCATTTGAGTACCCTCGACCGGGCCCACAATAAAAGCAGGATTGTCTTTGTAGCCCTTCTTAGTAGCGATACCAATCGTACACTTCACTCACGATTAGCCATGCAGATGAATCATTAGACGAGACATTTTCAGGAATCCGAGATAATATAATTATCTCTACAAAAAAAGTTCTCAACATTTTCGCGCATGCGCACGATTGAACAGATGCAAGCGCTTTTGTGGAAGCGCATAAATTTGTTACCCGAATAAATAGCCATTTTTTAATTGAAGGGAGATGAGTTACAGACAACCGACACTCACCAGCTCGAGAGGGGGGCTCACTGCTCAGGTACGACTTGACGCTATAAAATGATAGTCTCGTTCCCAGACCAATATGACGCAATGTTTATCGCATAATGTATAAACACGCTCGTACACTGCTGCAACTTAAGAACTTACTTCACAGGACAAGTGTGCCACGAGATCCTAAAAATAATGTTCATGCAGCAGAGGAATTTCTTAAGGTTGTGGTCTCTGGACACATTCTAGCTGCAACAATGAAGCATTTCAACATGGCTGATACTAAAAGTACACCTGATACTTCTTTAATCCCAGAAGATATTATGAAATATTCACCACAGGAAAGATGGATAGTGCTTCAGAAAGTTGTAGAGTCGCTTGTGAAGAAGCATGTAGATTTCTCTCTGGATGATCAAACAAAATGTGGAAGCAATGACAGAGTGCTCAGTTATGCCCAGCAAGTTACTGCCCTGGGACTGTTGTATTTAGAATTTCAAGATGGAATCCATGAAGGTGATGGTTTAAGGATACTGCGATGCTGGAAATTTTTTACCCCTTTGTTCAGATGTGCGAACCATAAAAATTATGCCATCGAAGCAGTTAACCTTCAGTGGCAGTATGTTTCTTTGTCACCAAGACAAGCCATGCAGCTTCTGTGGTCAAGGTTTATAAATACGCATGGAAGACCAGGCGGAAACATACCTGCTGACCTTCACATGGAGCATATAAACAGGTCTTGCAAAACTGTAATGAAGAACTTAGGATCAAACCTAACAGAGAAATCATTAGACAGAGTGGGTAGATGTATTGGTCCAGTGGTGAATGTTACTAACAGGTTTGATTCTGAGACTGGTGTTGTACCAGAAAATGCCCTTCATTCTGTAGCATCAGTACAGAAGGATTTAGATGCAATTGTGGCACAGTTAACACAGGAAGATGTATTTGAGGATTCAAAGGGTCGAAAGCATAAATCCTTTCCTAAACTTACTGGCAATGTGTACATGAATCTCAACTCTACAGCATTATTAACATGGATGAGGAGCAAAGCTCTGAATCTAAAATGAAGACCGTACAACATGTTTGCATTTTTAATCAGTATTTTTTGAATCATTTACATGTCAGTCTGTACACACATAACTGAAATACATAAACATTATAATCAACACTGTCCTGACACAACACATTTTTCACACTTACAAGACTTAGAACATACATCACAACAATTGCAGCTGCTAATAGGAGACATCAATAAAGCATCATCACAAAAATCCATAAATAATAGTTGTCTCCTACACAACAATACATTGGTGCAGTACCCCATCATGGCTTTTGCTGTATACTTGTTGTCAGATAATGAAAAATACAAACTTGCCCATGACAGTTTTCCATCCCTGCCTGCTCGTCCTGTTTGCTGTACATAGCTCTCGATGTCTTCTGGTGGGCCCCAGTGTATTATATGGCGCACATTTGGGCAGTCTATGCCCATTCCGAAAGCTGTAGTGGCAATTACAACTCTTAGTACACTATGAGGGTTTGTAAATTGAGAAACAATTTGGCTTTTAATATCTTTTTCAGTACATTGAGTGTACATATCAACCAGTCTATATTTTACAAGGACTGCTTTACCAACTGGAAATGTGAAGGATGCACCTAGTGTCTTCTTGAATTGTTCATAAAAAGAAGCAACTTCTAAATGTCGACGACAATATATGAGCACTCTGTCTGTCTGATCTTTGTACTTTAGCAAGTCTTCTGTAATTTTGATGACAATTGTGTCTAACGATGATTTTTGGTAAACTGAATACAATATATTTGTCTTCGTTGGTGGTACATACACAACTACTGGATCATCCAAACATAGTCGAGATATCGCGTGTTTCCTAGTTGACTCTGTTGCAGTAGCTGTTAAGGCCATGATCCTGGTATGGACTGGTATGATGCTGCGAATTTCCCCAATGCGTGCAAACTCTTTTCTAAAGGAGTCACCCCTATATACTCAATAAAAATTAAGAGTATAATGCACAATAAAATGCATGGTTTGACTTAACTTACCAGGTTTTCACACAGTGAGCTTCATCCACCACAAGAGCCACCAAGTCATCCTTATACTTCCTCGTCAAAAGCATCTCCTGCCAATGTTTGCAACCTATTAAGGCTTCAGGACTCATAAAAACTAACTGATAGCCTCCATGCAGCACTCCACGGGTTACAGAAGGATCCTCTTGAGCTTGACCAACAAATTGTGTTGCCAGTCCTAGTAGTGAATACTTTTTTACTTGGTCCATCATCAAAGAAATTAAAGGCGATACGCAAATCACAATTGAAGACCTTGTCTTTCCCCGAAGGTGATCGAAAACGTACGGTAACAGAACATAACATAGAGTTTTACCGTATCCTGTTGGCAAAATGACAAAACAATCACTTCTGCTTGTCCTTCAATGTCTCCACTTTCAGCTCTGTCATCGCGAAACGCACAGCTCGTTCGACCGTATCCATATTTACACTTAGTGTGGGTCTGGGTCGAGCGAATGGTTGCGTATTTGTTTATGTACATACGTCATAATTAATGTGCGCACGAATTCCAGGCTTTGGCACACTTCCGCCCCATACGAAACACCAGACCTATACGATACATTATGCGATAAACATTGCGTCATATTGGTCTGGGAACGAGACTAATAAAATGATCCTACGCCAATAATCACGAGTGCGCGTGCTATGAATGGTCAATAATGATTTCATGCACGATCTTGTTGCGCGCGCATATCCCACACTTACACTTAAACAGTATTACGGGCTGCACACTCAAGTTACACTTTGTGAGTAACAAGATGAAGATCCAAACTCTACTCCCTCTCTAAAGGCAAATACCTCTTGTGGCGGTACACAAGTGCAGTCAAAAATGCCGCCAGGCAAAAGCCGGAAACAAGGAAGAAGTAGCCAAACCAGTCCAGGTAATCAAACAGGTACGTGGAGATCACTGCACTCACAGCAGTGGACAGACTGTTGGCAGTGAACAAGATGCCATAGTTCGTGCCAAAGTGCTTCGACCCAAATGATCGAGCCGCTGCTGTTGGAAAGAGGGAGAAAATGCCGCCAACACAGAAGAACAGCACGCTCACCCACACGATGAACATGACCCTCCCCGCCATGATAGTCGCGTAGAAGGTAAGCACAAACGTTGTCATGACAGCTATCAGGCACACCAACCCCACCTTGTAGGTGAACTTGTCAGCAAAGACACCCCAAAATATCCTCCCAGCAGAATTGAAGATTGCGCTCACAGAGCCCACTGCAGCCAAGAAGTGGTCGTCCTTTATGAATACCTGTCCGAATAACTTGTACTTGGTTGCTGTGGTGAATACTGCTGACACAATCAGGAAGAAAAGAAACCACAGGTGGTAGAAGCCAAAAGTTCTAAGCATCTGCAGTGGAGAGAGATCGGTGATCCTGTTCTGGGTTGAAGACAGAATGCTGGATGTGCTCTCTTTTATGGCCTTCAAATGGGTCCCCAGGGGGGTCTCTGAATTAACACTTCGAATGGCATTCTTGTCAGTCCTCTCCTGGGGGGCGGCGGTTATCTGATCTTCAAAGTCACTTTCAGGCATGGTGGCGGGAGGATTGGTGAGGAGGAGGGATCCCAAAACCTGCATGGCCATGTAAACTCCGCCAAATATCAGAAACGAGTACGGGACTTTGGAAAGAATGTCCGGGTGTTCAAAGTAGCCACTGTCGGAGAGTGGATGGTTGAGAGGGTTAATGTATAGCGTCTGCATGTACGCGAATAGCACCGCTCCCAGCCCAAAACCAGAGGTGACAAAGCCACTGGCAAAACCTTTCCACTTGGGAAGCCAGTGGACGGCACAGGCCAAGGGGCCAATGTAACCGATCCCCAGACCCAGTCCAAACATGACTCCATAAGTGAAGACAAGCATCCAGAAGGAGAGCTTTATGGCAAAGAAGGATAGCATCACTCCCCCACTCATGATCAGGCTACCAGCCATGGTGGCAAGGCGGGGCCCGATCTTGTGGTCCAGCCAGCCCCCGAGGAACATGGAGATCCCCTGGAAGACAATGGCAGAGGCGTACACCAAGGAAGTGGTCTCCATCCGGAGGTCATGAGGGCTGGACTGGTTCCGGATGTAGGACGTGATGTAGGGGGAGAGGTTGCCATAGGTGTAGACGGTGCCCAGACTAAAGTGGATGATGAACCCCCCGAGGAGAACAAGGAGGGCACGTGGGGGGGGCAACCAAGAGGGCCAACATCTCATTGTTCATATGCTGCTGTTGTTGCGAGGTGTTCGCGAGCGTAGAAGGGTTATTTATTTTGTAGATTTGTAGTTATGTCCAACAGTGCCTTCTTTTCAACGTCCTTCTGAAGACTCCTTGGAGTGGGAGTGTATGTAATATGCTACGTACAGGATGTATTTGCTGGGGGGTTGGGAGGGAGGGAGAGAGGAAGAGTACAATAAATGTTCTTTCCAGTTCTAGGGTCATTACAAGTGAAATCAACGCAATTATTGGTATCTATGTTTCAATATCGTTAAGATAGAGCTAAAATATTTTTACTGCAAATAGATTGTTCAAATGGGTGTGGCTTTCTTCAAATTGTGCAATGTATAGCATTTTTTATGTTTCTTAATTCTTAATGCTGGTATTGAAAATAGTACTTTCTAAGTTCTTTAGGTGTTCCAAGTTTGAGATGGCATGAAAAGAAGTAAAAACCACCATTTGATTTTGTATTAAAATTATGTGATAGTGAGTTATAATTAAAAGCATTGTGGTTTTTAGTGTTTCAAGTTTGATTTATCGTTAGAATATTTACTAATAAAATGCAATAATTTTTCAAATGTAATCTAATGAACGGTTAATAAATCCTCCAGAACATTATAAATCACATTAATTGATTAAAAATTTTCATCTTTATACTTATTAAAGGTAATCAGATTTTAATAGCACAGTTCGCTTCTTCAAACTTGAAAGACCTAAAGAACATTGTGCACTCTAAAAAATCAGAACAAAGTGTTCTTTTATAATACCAGCGTTAAGCATAACATACATAGCACATTTTGAAGCACACTCATTAGCCTCTCATTGTAGCTCTATATGCAATGCACATCGAGATTTCAGTATTGTTTACATTCATTTGTGGTCCAATGTTTTCACACTTTGTGGTGATTCGAATTTGGAGTTAAATATTTTGTATAACTAAAGAGTGCAACACTGAAACCAACAAAAAAAAAATTGAAACATAGATGTCGATAATAGTGTTGGATCTTGGAATGACCCAACACATAAATCGTACACTTAAGTTAAAACGTATTCATAGTAACACAAAACAAGTCTCTTCCTCTTTGGTTGTATCCCGACCAAGTAACACGCATGTAAGTTTGTACATATGCATTTGTACCTCTATGTCGGCGGATGCTACATTTAGTGCACTATATGGGAACGTTTCCGCGAAAAGGGACCGACCCTTTTCATGTGTCGTGTGACCGATCCATAATCTGACATACGTCCAGTGGTTCCACAATATACACATCCATGTTAGTGCACAGCATTTACGAAAATATCTGGGTCGAAAAGGATCTATACATTACCAGTACGCGCAATGGAAATGTAGCTGCAATGCGTGGCTAATAAAAAAATTCAGCGCCTTACAACTCCATGACAGATACTCAGATTCTCAGTGCGTAATATCTAGAAGCAAGGTGTAGAGGACATTTCAGACTTCCAGAATATTGAATCTTGACCTTTTCGCGGAAACGATCCCATATGATGTTGCGAGGAAGCGAGGGAGGACGAGGAAATCTTCACGATAACCTTTATGCGCATCATGCCAGCGTTCAATGAGCATTGCCCTCACCTTTGTGTCGATAGTTGTTTTGTTTTTTCAAGTTCTTCATTTTCTTGCTATGCCCACGCGGATTTCTATGGGAGCATTTCAAAGAAAGTAACAAACCACAAAGCCATACTGGTGCTGTGGGTTTGTTACTTTGCTACATGCAACAAAGCTTCATGTCCCACGTGATCCTATGGCCACTCAAAATTTTTGGATATACATGCAATCAAGTTGACGCGGTGTATTTTAGTGGGATTTCGATCGACAATGTAGCAAGGACCCCAAAAATAAAAATAGATTTAAAAAATAAAAAAAATAACAAATAAAAACACTAGTTGATTAGGCAGCAAACAGTAACTATAATTCTCCATTGAGAGAGCTTTCAATTTATGCTACACTGGAGCACATGATGCAACACCTGTAAGTTGTGAAAGAGAGGAAGCATAGTACAAAAAGACACCAATTAGAGAGTCATATCATCCCAATGATGTAACATTAAAGGGTACTCATATCAATTTGGCAACCTGCTGGGGGCTGCTACCGGCAGCAGTGTTTGAAGTTAGGAAGAAGGTAGTCTCGAGGAAAAGGTACGCTGGAATGTCCCAGCCTGCTCGGAGAGTGGGAATTATGCGTGTTCAAGTATTTTGTACCTGGAACTGAGCAACACTTTTGTTTCTTCGAGAGGGACAGTGCCCGGCAGTGTGATACCTTCAAGTTATTAGCATTTTGATCTTATTCACAATGGTGTGCGGGTGGGAGGCGGAGGCGATGTAAGGGGCCAGGTTGCCATACTCGAAGAGGGTGCCGAGGCTGAAGTGAATGGATGTGTTCCGTTCACAAATGCATGGAACACGCAAAATTCCAATTGAATCATTCCCATCAGTGGGTGTGACATAGATTCCTTTGCCCCTCCCTGTGGAAACTGGGTGCTCAAAAGACATGCAGGCGGACTCTACATCAATGTGTCTTTAGCAGGGCATATACGGATGGTGCAAACATCAGGTCGAATTTTTTTGTGTGCATACATGTAGTATTCCTCTATAAATATGCAGCCTGGTAACGAGGCTAAACTCCTGCAGCATTGAATTTAATTAGAAATAGTACCAGGAACTGTCAAAGGGTAATTAAAGCTGATATGCATACTGGGATATGAATATGCAAAATGTCCATAATAATGCATCTTGATACTGAGAGTATTACAACACACATACACACTGGTGCAGCAAATCAAGTCAATCTCTCTCCTGATGACGAAGAAAAGATAAGTACCTTCTGTGACGATACAGAAGTGCAGCCGCAAATGCCACCAAACAAAATCCAGAATTGAGAAACAGATAGCCGTACCAGGAGAGACGAGGCAGGACAAAGGAGGTGATCACGGCACACAGGACAGCTGAGAGGCTGTTGGCGGTGAACAGAATGCCATAATTTGTGGCAAAGTACTTTGACCCAAACGATCGTGCAGTGGCAGTGGGGAAGAGTGCATATAACCCTCCAACACAGAAGAACAGACCACAGACCCACACAAAGAACATCCCTTTCCCTGCCACAACGGAAGCATAGACAGTCAGCAACAAAGCCGACATGACAGCAGTCATGCACACAAGACCAGCCTTGTAGTTGAACTTGTCCGCAAATGCTCCCAGGATCAAGGACCCTGCAGAGTTACAGATAGCACTGGTGGAACCCACAGTGGCCAGAAAATGGTCGTCCTTTATGAACCTCTGACCGAAATACTTGTACAGAGTCACGACGGCCGTGACAGCTGTCCCAGCGCAGGCCAAGAGCAGCCAGAGGTAGCAGAAACCACGGGTGCTCACCATCTGACGGGGGGTCAGGCTGGTGATGACGTTGGGGGTCCAGGACGAGGTACCGTACATCTTCTGCCCCTCGGTCTCCAACAGACCACCCCCACCACCACCACCCCCACCCGAAGTGCTAGTGTTGTATTCCTTGCTCACGGATAGGTGGGCGCCCGGTTCATCGTCCTCCACTGACTGTACACCGAAGGAAAGGGGAGGAGGAGGGGATCCTTGCAAGGTGGAGTCGATGCTCGATGTGGGCTCGATGCTGTTGTTGATACGTGGGCGTGGCCGACTCCTCCCCTTTGCCGGTGGATTGGCTAGGAGGAGGGCCCCGCTCATGAGCGTGACCAGGTGCACGCCTCCAAAGACCAAGAAGGAAGAGGGGATTCTGGAGAGGACGTCGGGGTGGGTGAAGTAACCTTCTTCTTCCTCGGGAGGGTAGTTGTGAGGGTTAATGTAGATCGTTTGAAGGAAGGCAAACACAGCGCCGAGTCCAAATCCTGAGAGAATGAGGCCATTGGAGAAGCCCTTCCACCGGGGCAGCCAGCGAATGGCGCAAGCCAGAGGGCCGACGTAGGCCAAGCCCAGGCCCAATCCAAACATGGCCCCATAGGTGAATAGGAGGAACCAGAAGGAGAGCTTATGGCAAAGTAGGAGAGCATCACTCCCCCGCTCATGATTAGGCTCCCGGCAATGGTTGTGAGGCGCGGGCCGATCCTGCGGTCTAGCCAGCCGCCCAGTACCATGCTGAGGCCTTGGCCCACCACGGCGACGGAGTAGAGGAGGCTGGTTGTGCCCGTGGTGATGGTGTGCGGGTGGGAGGCGTTGCGGATGTAGGAGGCGATGTAAGGGGCCAGGTTGCCATATGCGAAGAGGGTGCCGAGACTGAAGTGAACGATGAATCCCCCAAAGAGGACGAGCAGTGTCCGAACACGAGGGGGAATGGCCATCTTGTGAAAAGGTTTGTTTTATTCCTCTGCTACCGTCCTCTGGCACGATTTGTGTTCGCTGCCTTCAGTGTGTTAATTTAGACCGTTGCCGCCAGGAGTGAGGGCGGCTAGCCGGCTCTGGTAGGAGGAGACGAGGAAACAAAAAATGTCACAACGAAGCTAATGCTACTGTTGTGATCACCTCAATTCTAACTCTAGCCCGTAGAGCTACGGTGCCATGCCAATCATGAATTGGACAAAGCCACACCCACCCTTTACATAACATCACAGATTGTTTGTTTAGGCTACCTGTGTCAGCCTGAAAGCTTAGTCAAGTGAGCAATTGAACCAAACGCCGCCACCAAAATGCGAACAATTTATTGTTTAAAATGTTACATACGGTAAGCTTTACTTGACAGGACAAGAGTTCGGACCGGAAGGGGGAACCGCTTATATTGGCCTTACCTCTGCCCTTACCATTCTGATGCCTTTTGGGACAAGCTGGTCCAACTTGCCCGGCTCCAGGCCTTAGAGTTATTTGGCTATAGGATGAGCGTCACTAATTTGCCCAGTGTACCGCATTGGACACTTTTGATCAGGCTTGGATGCAGGCCCAGTAGAGAGGTGCCCCCATCTTCGTTCCCTCTCCCATCATGCTGCCACTGCAATTGCTTCAGTGTCTGCTCCTTGGGGGTTGGATCGATTTTAATTTGAGCGCATAACCGGACCTTACTTGTACAGGTTGAGATGTGTGTGAGTGTGTGTGTGTGTGTGTGTGTGTGTGTGTGTGTGTGCCATGTGTGTTTCTATATGCTGTTATCTTTTGCAAATTGGACCATTTTCATGTATGTACATGCCACTCTCCTATAAATTACCATCATTAATGGAACAATAAAAACTCAAGCAGTGGAAGAGTTTGTTGATGCTATCCCTCCCAGGCTGGGTTTAAACCTGTACAGCAGAAAGTTCTTTCACCCAAACTGGAAAACTGAGATTCAATGTCCTCTATGACCGCTCTTTTCAGGCAGAAAGGACACATTTGCTGTCCTCCTCCTCCCCAGTCCTCTCTCCGTGGCTACCAGTGGTCCTCTCTGAGTGTTTGGGTCCTTTAGAACTAATCAGTTTTAGGAAGCAATTAAATGGTGGCTTGGACTAGATTTCTCCTTGCATATGGTAAGACCTAGTGGAGATGTAGTCGTCAGGCCCAACACACGAAGTGGTATTTGAGTCAGGTTAGCACACAGCTAGGTGCCAAGGTTGAGGTAGGAAACAACTTCACATTCGATCGTAGCCACCCTAGGTCAGCAGCCATCCTTTGTTCAGAACTGAGCCCTGCAGTATTTCGACCTCCCTTGTGACCTCATCGTTAAAATTCACTCAGTTTCAGAAGCAGGAGCTGGAGAGATCAGGATGTACAGCGCCCCTTGTCGTGAACTGGATGGTCTGTCCCACACATTGGAGATCTATGGTGCCTGGGCAATGAGGTCATAATGCCAGCTGAGGTTTTGAGCAGCTGTGAAACCAAGTCTGTAGTGTTACAAGATTTGTATGGCCAACTGAACATTCCTACCTTGTTATGTGTGTGTTGTATGAATACACCATGGACGTACCACACATGTCGATTTATAGGTTTTCCGGTTTAACTCCGCCCCCGTGAAGATGAGCCGAGCTTAGAAAAAAGTTTCTGCTCAACATGGCCGTTCGTTTGTGGGAAAAGTTGAGTAGTGCAGCAGCTTGCCGAGCGTCGTGGGCATGTAAAGCTTCATCACAGACAGCGACGCCATGGGCCGCATATTCGTCCCAACAATGGCGGCAATATTCTATACTAGCCAAGGAGAAAGACTACTACGCCGTACTCGACCTATCTCCACACGCCACTCACAGCCAAATAAAAGACGCCTACTACAAGCTCTCGATGAAGTACCATCCCGATCGCAACAAAAGTGCCGAGGAGGCGCACCTGAAATTTACGGAGATAACCGAAGCGTACTCTGTCCTCGGGAACTATGAACTGAGAAAGAGGTACGACAAGGGGATATTCCACAAAGAAGAGGGTTCTCACACAGAACACCGAAGGCCTACGAGACCGCATACGGGTCCCGTTCGTCCGAAATTCAACTTCGACGAATTTTACCGCAATCACTACGGCGAGGCCCTTCGTAGGCATCGGAGGCAGGCCCACGAGAAGAAGGCCGCAAAGGACAGAGCGGAGGAGATGACCGTACCCTCCAACATCCAGCGATTCCTTATCGCATGCGTTGCGACGTCTATATTCCTTGGCGGATGGTATATGGCCTATTTCAGAAAACACGACAGAACTAAAGCGGGATATTAGTTGTCTACAGACAGCTGCACCACACAACAGTGACAACACACACTCACAGACACACAGTCTCATGCATATACAATATCGCAGTATGATGTGGTAGTTTTTATACTTCCTAGTTCAGAGATTGATGTGAACAAATCATATGCAGGTGGTACTTCATTTCCATCCAATGCATCCCTTCAGCACTCAGAATTTTGACAGCTCATATGAAATAAATATGCACCATGTTCACTGACACAAACCACATGCAATTTAGCAATTCCCTAATAAACATCTTAACACAAAATGCCTCATGTAAAGAGTCACAGTATAAATCCAACCAAGTCCAAATTGAATGTTACTAGTAGGGAGGTCGGTGGTACACAGGATAAGGGTAAGGCTGGCTTTGGGGTCGTGGGGGTGGTTGGTTTCCTATTGACTGATAGGGTGCTGGAGGGTACCCTGCTGGGTGATAAGTTCCGGGTGGTGGGTAGCCTGGATAACCAACAGGTGGGGGTGGTCCGTAAGGCCTCTGTGAGGGTGGTGATGGGTAGCCAGTGGGCTGGGGAGGTGGTGGCCTGCCGTACGGAAGCGATTGGGTGGGTGGAGCCTTGTTACTAGGCTGGAGTAAGGCAGGGGGAAGGCTTGCTGTTGGCTGGTAAGGTGGCTGTCCCTGTGGATTGGGCAGATCTTGGGGTGTGGATTTGGATATAGGCAAAATGGAGGAGCCTGTCCTGGATGATCTGGGGGCTGGCTTTGGTGACATGCTCTTTATCTGATCTGTTAGCTTGTCTGCCTTGGTCTTACGCAACCAGTAGAGCTTGCGTGAAGCAAGGTACAGCTGCACGAACTCTTCAGGAGAGCTGCTCTGTTTGCCTGAAAGGAAGCCGTCAACAAGGCCCTTTTGAATTTGAATTTGAGTGAGGTTGGGGGAAGAAGAGTCAACATTTCAGGTTGTTAGGAACCTAGATAGACTTGCCTCCGAGCGCTGTTCTTCAGTCTTTTTAGCCTCCTGAAGAGCTTTGAGAATGCTTGCACGGTCATTTTGTGATAAGTTCTCTGGATATACAATAGAGGCCAGGCTCAAACATCTGAATATAACACAACCCCACCCCTCCTCTTGAAGGAAAAAAAATTAAAAAAATACAGAAACGTGTCATCTACATTCATAACTGCCCCAATATGCACTGCATACGACTTAACTGAGCTCAGCAAAGCGCTTCTCATACTCGGCCTTCTGAACTGCAGCCTCTAGGCTCCTGTCTGTCAAAGAAGCTTTTAAGCTCTCAAAACGCGACTTTAAACTGTATGTGTTTCCAGCAAGCTGTTTGTTTTCGTTAGCAAGTTCCTCTTTCTTCTTCTTGGTATTCTCAATCTGATCAGAATCAAAAAAATTAAATCAACTCAAGCAAACACACTTGCACGCAGGCACATGTATACTGTAAGTAGCTTTGCTTTTTTTCCCGCTTTAACGATACTAGTTTCGATTCCATATGAATTTGCCAATCCAACAATTTCAAATGCCAAAACCCCAAAACACACACACACACACACACACACACACACACACACACACACACACACACACACACACACACACACACACACAGAGAAACACACAGACACACAGACACACGCACGCACGCACACGCACACACATACACACACTCACACCCACACACAGGGTCCCTATGGTAATGATCTAATACTCACTTCCTGAAGGGTCAACGAAGAGAAAAATTCCACAAGCTTCGAATTATCCTCGGATAACCTAGTCAACTCGGCATTGGTCTTTCCAGCTAAGAGGTTTTTCGGAAGGTCTAAGGAACGCGACATGTTGACAAAACTTTGTGATGACCGGGCACTGTATATTAATTATTTACGCAAAATAAAAGATACGGCTCGTTACCGTGGAAACACGTTTGGTAAACCCTCACAATGGCTAATCTAACCGACACTAAACCCATTTCAGAGGTGGAGAATGCCAAACCGGGGGATGTATACAAAGACCAGGAAAGCCTGTCCCAACCCTTAGTATGTTCCCATGCTTGGTTATACCCCAAATCACCATCATGACCTCTGATCCAGTCCCTGGTGTGGAGCTTTGGCTTCAACCCCTCCGTACCCGTTCACAATATCTCTGCAGCCGACAAGAAGGTAAATGCCTTTCACATGTTCATTGCATAAACTAACGCCACTGGCCCTGTTTCCCGAATAGATGGTATTCTACGTTTCCGGGCATACTGCCGTAATGTATGACTGCGGGACGAACAAACAGTCGCTCTTGCAAGGACACGTACGTTCACGGAAACGTATTCGGCTCCGTAGCCTTATCTCTGCCGGTCTCTCTCAAAGTGCAACGCAATTGTCTCCACTGCCGTTAGCGGGGATCGACGGTGGCTGGTTACATCTGATGTGGGCAGAGACTCCACTGTCATCATTTGGGATTCTTACTCGGGGTTAGTTTGACTCTTTACACAGGCTGCTGTTATTCATGAGTCATGTGACGTAAGCATATCACATCCATATACTTTACACATACACACACACTCACATCATGTACACTCATACACACATACACACATACACACGTACACACATACACACATACACACATACACATACACACATACACACATACACACATGCACACATGCACACATGCACACATACACACACTTACATTTTGCAGTGTTCCAGTGAAGACATTTCATCAAGGTCTGGGGAAGGGTTGCGCTTCGGTAGCTATATCTACCAACGCCAAGTACATAGCTACCCTTAGCTCAGGGTTCCCACAGGTGAGTCTGTGCTATGATGTGGTCCACTGGTCTTTGTAATGCAATGCAGTGCTACACACCACCCAATGTCTATATGTGGCTCCATGGTCCAGCTCCTAAGTGCCTTGACAAGTAATGAAAGAAAACATTCTTTTCACACTACAAGGCTTTTAATAACTGAATCTGTGGAGAACCAAACAATGAAAATGCATGTGTTCCTCAATGTCCCAGTAGATGCAAAACGATCTATGAATGAGTGTGCATGGCAAGTGCCCTTGAGGAGAAGGGGGGGGGGGGGGGGGGGAGGAGGTGGAGAAGAGACATTGACAATTCAATCCTTCTTTCCAATCAAAGACTGTTTGCATTTGGGACTGGACATCAGGAGCTGATGATCCTCTCTGCAGCACCACACCCCCTCAGGACTATGGGGAACAGGTGGGGACATCCCCTTTGACCCTGCATACTGTTTCATTTTTCCATTTTTCCAATCTCAGTCACAACTCAGCTTCAATCTTGAGAACAACTCACAGTTGATCAGCACTGCTGAAGATCAAGTCGTCTTTTACTCATGGGTAAGCATGCATGCTTTGTGCACACACACACACACACACACACACATACTGTACACACAATGGCGGAACTTTTATATAATCCACTTGGATTTGCAAAAAGGACCCCAAGGAGTTGAAGTTGAAGTGCTGCTCTGCAACTGCATCAGAAAAGGTATGTACAACCCTGGTCTTGGGGCACAGTGGGACTTTGGAATGTATATAATGTTGGTCTTTCTCTTCCAAGGACTTCAACAAAGCAGTTGCCCCTTTCACCAGGTCTTGCTTCATCCCTGACACCTCACAGGCTCTTAGTGTTACAACAGATGGCTCTGCCGTTGTGTGGGATAACTCCCGACCTAGCTTAGAAGGTAGGCCTTTCACTTTCGCCCATGCAATCCCCACCCTTTCCTCCTCCCCCCTCCTCCTTAAGGTCAACCTCCAACAGAGCCACATGTGAAAAAACCCATCAAACTTACTCGCCTTCACGAAACCAACATCTCTGCTCTAGCAGTGATGAACAAGTAATGTGCACTCTCACCACTCCTGCATTCAAAGCCTCCATCCCTCAGGTTGATTGTAACTGGTGACAGTGCAGGGCAGATTAAGTTTTTTGACTCTAAATTGGTCTTGCTGAACTGGTGAGTGATGGTGCATCTCTGACTTTGTTAGCATTGCCCCATGACCGACAGGTACGACACATTACAACTTGGGCCACTTGCATTTATCTCCTTTGCACACGTTTCCCCAGTCCTTCCGAAGTGAGTGACACTCAATTTCAGTACAAGCATAGCTCAGTGTCCCTTCTATCCACACATCTCTCGCTTCCTTCCTTCTCCAAAGGGAAGGGTCCCACTACTATCCACCAGATTGCACTCTGGCCGCTAGACCTTTTATGGTGCCTGACTTCACCATCAGCACAAGCACAGCCACCATCTCCCACATCACCTCGAATGGGACCACCATTGATGTGGGTGCTTTGAGTTGCCCAGTTTTGGCACTGACACTGTATAACGTTGTGAAACCTGATCTCTCTCCCTACTTCCTCTTCCCCTCTTCCCCCCCCCCCCCCCCCCCCTTTTTTTCCAGGTTCTGTTAAATGAACACAATGCCTCCATTCATGCCATAGCAACTCACCCATCTGAGCCACGCCTCCTGGTGGGGAGCTATTCGTGCAGGCTGAAACTTTGGGACTACGAGCAGAGGTAGGCCACAGGATCTGTGCTATAGGGCAGCGAGCCACATCTACCTCTCCCTCACCAAGGATTGTACTGGTGTCACGCAGCTTCAAAGAGACCTTACGTGTCCAGTGCGTGGCCTTTGACCCAAGAGGGGAGTTTGTAGGTGCGTCCAATCCCACAATTCTACCTATCCTACCACGCCCCTTAAAAAATTTTTTTTAAAAGAGCACATGTCTTTTGCAGCTGTGGGATTCACAAATGGCACTCTGGGAATCTTAGATGCCCTTACACTTGAAGACACATGTCCACCATTCTGCTATTCTCATGACTCAGTGACCCATGTCTCCTTCTCCCATGACTCTCAATACATAGCCACCACTGTAAAGCCACCTTTTGCACACACCCCTGCATTTTGAAGTGTGACCACTTTTTTTTTAATTTGTTGCTTAGGACCTGGACCTGTGTGTCTCTGTGTACAAGATGCTTGCTGAACCCGCCCCCCAGTGGACCTTCCTGGCCAGATACAGGTCCCACTATGATGAGATTCAAGGTTTGCTTACAAAAAAACAGCAGAACACTGACACACACAGGGAGCATGTAGGATGGCTTGGGTGACCAGTATTCATGCACGTCTGTCTGATGAAGTCAATTTACACGCCTGGCACCTTTACTCTAGGCTTGCTGTTTGGGGTTAAACTGGACTCCAATGAACCAAGACTGCTTTCCCTGGGCAAGGATAGGACCTTGGTACCTTACCACATGTGGCATCATTTTGATTCTTACACTCACCACTCCATTCCTTTCAAGGTGGAGTACGACCTTGTGAGCAGCGAGGTAGACTGTCTAAAGATAGTGAGCAATGACCGCATCGAGCAGAGTGCCACGCCCATGGCCCTGACATGGTACCCTCCCCTGACCAAGGAGTCTTTCATTACTGTGGTCAATGACCAGGTATTTTCCCCCCAACAATGTGTGGGATGCGTTTTGAGGTGCAAATGCTTGGATCGCTACAGTACAAGCTGAAACTGTACAATGCCACCACAAAGCTATGCAGAAGGACACTCCTTGGCCCAACGTATGGCCACCCCATCACAAGGTGATCAGTCTCCTCCCACTCTTCACCTTGCCTGCCCCTCCCCCCACTCCTCTTCCCTCCTTTGGATACATCCATGCTACCCTTTCTCCTCTCATAACAGGATGTTGATACTCCCTGCTCCTATAGTTCGCTCTGCAGAGGGGGAGGAAACAAGGAGATACATGGCTTACGCAACAGATAACAAGGTGAGGCCTGTGTGCGTGCATGCTTGCGTGTGTGCGGCGAGTGTGTATGTGTGGTGAGTGTGGGTATGTGCCAATCTATGTGCCTTCTATCGCGTCCTGCATGCCATGTGTACATGTGTGCGTTGTGCTTTTGTCTCGCTTGCATACAGGTTGGACTCCTGTTACTACCGCATGACGGTAACCCACACAACTCAAAGTGCCTCCTGGCACACCCGGGAAACGTAGGTTTTGGTGTTAGTGTTTCTTGACAGCAACTGCAAACACAGTCTCAATGCTGCGCAGGTGACAGACTTGGTCTGTTCCCATGACGGCAAGTATGTCTTCACTGCTGGTGGGGACAATTGTACCGTGAACGTGTGGAAGATCAACACAGAGTGAGTTGGTTCATTTTCTAGCCCTCTATACCAGTTTCTCAGGGCCCTAGAAGCAGCATCACAGTTAGGTGGGTGCGGTCTGACCCCATTCTACGCCATGCTGGATGGAGGGAGGGAAGGGGAGTTGTTCTCAGAGCTGGAAGAGTTTTTCTATTATGCACAGATCAGAAGGTATGAGCAGTTCTTTGTGTGTGTGTTTGTGTGCATGTGTGTGTGTGTATGGGGCCTTTTCAGCTAGTCACTTTTCAGTCAGGGTCCAGACACGACATGCACAAGACAAGTTTCGACTGATGTGGATGTTGTGCAGATACCGTACGTCATGAGAGCTATAGGCTTCTATCCATCTGAGCAAGAGGTGACCTTTGCAGCTTGGCGCAATGGTGCGTTGTGTGCGTTACAGCTTTGTTCCGTCAGGTGGACGACATGCTGAATGAAGTCAAATTTAGCAAGTTTGTTGAGACGGGAAAGAATATCACATCCATTAACTTGGAGGATTTTATCAAGTGTACGCGGACCTGTCATGTGTGATTTGCAAAGCGGGACAGTAGGGGTTCAAACGCCTTGCTCTTTGCACTACAGTGTACATCAACCATAGACCTGCCTTCGGACTATCTCCCGCAGAACTCTCGCGTGCCTTCGTGGTGTTAAGTGGAGAAGAGGAACAAAGCGGAGTTCTGGACAGAGCGAAGCTACTATCGTTGCTCCAGGAAAAGGGTTGGCATTGCTGTCTCCATTATTATTATTTTAATTGGTCGTTCATTTCAGGGGAGCACATTACAGAAACGGAGCTGATTGAATACCTCATGACTTTACTAGGGCACTCGGACAATCCAGAAGTTGACGGTTCGTTTTCAGAAGAGCCTCTAAAAGCTCTCCAAGAACTTCCTTCTAAAATAACTGTTTCGCAATATGCGGAAGAACTACTGGGGCTTAGCACATAAAACAACAATGATGTGTTATTGTGAAAAGCGCGGTTTATTACAACTTAACAGCTGATTTGTTACCTATTACGCATGCGCATATGGTTTGTTTTGATATCCCGCTGGCGGGAGACCTCAAGAGGCGAACAAATACCGCAAGCGCGGGATAATGACTACTGCTACAGCTGTGTTGTCTCCTTTGTCTGCAAGTCCGATTAGAATGCTGGCCATTAGCGGGCAAAAGCTACAAGACGAAGCACTCTCAAACGAGCGACAATTCTCACGATCGCAGTTCATTTTTTATCAAGCTCCGGCAAGAACCTCGGCGTCCTTTCATCTTCCGCCAATTTCGAGTATCTCGTCTCTAGTAGGTATTTTTGCCACTGGAAAACACATCGCCACTCCGATCAACCATAACAGAGAACGATTTCGGCAAGACATCGTCTCCCTCCTCCCACCTGAGATCGGAGTGAAAATATTTGAATATCTCCGCCCAATGGACTTGTGCCAGTAAGTATCTGTTCAAGCTTAGCGTATGGTTGTAATTCTAAGGACTATGTAAAAGCCCGTGTACGTTCCTCATCGAGGGTTCGCTTTAAAAAAAAAACGGAGCGGATATCCACAGTAAGCGCGCCTTTTGCAGCATGATGCTGCCCGCCAAACTGCAGTAGGCGTAACGAAAAGGTTCTGTTGGAATGATTTAATCCGAACCATTTGACACTTAGTTTGTTACAGCCGTGGAATGTGCAGTTTTTTAATATCTTTGGTGCCTAACCGTGTCCGAGCATGCATTGGGTATTGCGTGTTTGTCTCGGCTTTGAGCCAGTAATGTAATGCAAATATGGTTGGCTCATGTTATTTTTCTCCCAATCATCAGGGTGTGCCTTGTATGCCATCGATGGCGCCTCTTAGCTCAACATGACACACTGAAGAAGCTAAGGGTTAACTACGTCCAGACCCGTAGAGAGGAATACAACAGAACCAAGGTAATTTCTCCCCCCACCCAATTCTGTCTGTTATTCATGCACACATTCTTCAAAAATACGGAAGGTGTTTACATATTCATGCGTGGTGTTGGATGCAGTGTGAATCATGAGCCACAAAATTCCACCCACACATTTGTGTTTACTGTTCTTTAAACAAAATGTAATCTTTTCCTGACCTGTAGGAAAATTTCATCACGGCTACTGTGGCTACTCCAAATACTGCCCGCTCACCCACACACCATCTGAGGACAAGCACACCCAGTCCCCTAAGCGTTGTTCAGCCCAGAGGCAGCTCCAGGAGGACGCGAAGCATCTCCCTGTCTCCCATCAGCAGTTCATCCTCGTCCCTACATACGCCACAATCCAGATCCACACACCTCGTCGACAATGTCAAGAGATTAAGCATATCAGGATCAGAGAACAGTGAGAATGACATTAGGCGCTGCTTGTTTCCTGAACTCTCCCCTTCATCGACTCCTCTTACACACCACGTCTCACAAGATAGTTGGTTTTTTGAACGTGATGCTCTTGTTGGCAAAAGAGTCAACAGAACTCGTCTAAAGAGACTGTAGGAAAATCAGGTCCGGTTTACCTTCTTTTTTTTATGGCACAGGTGGTTCCACCTAATATTCTTATGGCAGATGTATATTTTTTGATGGTGTATGTTTGTACGTCTTATCAACGGTTCAATGGAGCATTACACTTGCTGGTCCAGCTCCTCCCACACCTGTTCTTACGCACCTGCGCATGCGCACACAAATTACGCGGGGTTTCCCACAACCGGACGCTAGCTGATGATGCAATGAGATGCATTTAACTAACAATTCGACCCAATGTTTGGGCACGAGACATAATTTTACAAATGAACGGGCGAATTTGCTGGTAAGATAAGACAGCCAGAGCTGGGGCTCAAATTTGACGATCTGTTTGTATTGTAGGCTTGCCCTAGCTTCATTCGTTGCGGCTGTTAGCATTTTTGTGGCCCTTCCAACATCCATCGACCCTATAGCTTACAGGTTTGCTGTCTAACTTTAGTGGCAGTTGCATCTAATGTGTTTCTATAATCAGCTTCTCTGATGAGGGTCCGCCGAAATTCATCGGCCCTCTCGCCCTAAACGAGCACCTCAGTAAGGCACGCAAGTTGTTCAAAGATGAAATCCAAGGTCCAGAGGCTTTTGCACGACTGATGGTTTGTTTTTACAGTTTCCATCGTCGGTTTGCGTGGTTAATATCTAACTGTTTAGTTTAGGTTATGTCTATACAGGGCTTCAAGACGTAGAATTATTCGTTTCACAGAACAAATTCCCGCTTCATATGAACCCATTGTGTCCTTGCCGTAAGGTGCTGTTTATCTCCCATTTCCCCTCTCCTTCATCCCATTCCCACGCGACGGCCGCAAGGCCCCGCGACGGACGACCAGGCCCCGAGCAGGCGAACAGGCCCCGCTGCGGACGACAAGGAACAGGAGACGGCGCAAAGGCCCGCGCGGACGCCAAGGACCCGCGGAAGGCCGCAATAGGCAACGAGACGGATAGACAGGACCCGCGCAGGACGACAAAGGCCAAGCAGCAGGCCGCCAGGGGCCCGAGAAGGCAGCACCTGAAAAGGACTGACGAAAAGGTACACGTATAAGGGAGGAAAAGGCCACGAGACCTGGAAGAGTCCCATTCCCCTCTCCTTCCTCCCATTCCCCTCTCCTTCCTCCCATTCCCTCTCCTTCCTCCCATTCCCCTCTCCTTCCTCCCATTCCCCTCTCCTTCCTCCCATTCCCCTCTCCTTCCTCCCATTCCCCTCTCCTTCCTCCTCCCCTTCCCCTCTCCTTCCTCCCATTCCCTCTCCTTCCTCCCATTCCCCTCTCCTTCCTCCCATTCCCCCTCCTTTCTCCCATTCCCCTCTCCTTCCTCCCATTCCCCTCCCTTCCTCCCTTCCCCTCTCCTTCCTCCCATTCCCCTCTCCTTCCTCCCCCTTCCTCCATTCCCCTCTCCTTCCTCCCATTCCCCTCTCCTTCCTCCCATTCCCCTCTCCTTCCTCCCATTCCCCTCTCCTTCCTCCCATTCCCCTCTCCTTCCTCCCATTCCCCTCTCCTTCCTCCCATTCCCAAAGACATCCTTGGATAGTTGCATTCCGGGAAGCTGGCCATTTCCTGTAAACACCCCTGTGTGCACGGACCCTATATTTTCGGTCCAGGTCCAGCCAGACTCATAAGTAGTGGATTTATTGTTTTCAAGTTCAATTTTCTTTCCTCCACTGTGGCTTTTATTTAAAGCACAAGGTGATTGTGGCAGGCCATTGGGTCTGTACTTCCACCCTTGGGACAAAAGCAAGCTCTACGTAGCTGATGCCAAGAATGGCATACTCTCCATTGATCTGGACACAAGGAGGGTCCAGATCCTGGTTAATGCCCACCAGCCAGGAAATGGGATTGCCCCATTGACATTTGTGGATGATTTGGTAGTACTATCAAATGGAAGTGTTTTCTTCACTGACCTGAGCAAGAAATTCGGCTACGATGACGTGGAAGCTGAGGTAATGGAGGCTAGACCAAATGGCCGACTGTTCCACTTCAGCCCCAGTGATGGGTCCCTTCACACTGCACTGGAAGGACTGCATGGAGCCAACGGCGTCTGTGTTGGGCCCAATGAGGAGTTCTTGCTGGTTGCAGAGCTGACCAGAGCTAGAGTGACTAGGTGGGCTTTTACCAGAACTATGAGCAACTAACGCATCCTTCTACACCTCCACACACAATTCCATATAGGTACTATTTGAAGGGCCCCAAAGCAGGCACAGTTGACACTTTTGCCCAGAACCTTCCTGGACTTCCAGACAACATTACTCCAAGTTCCCGGGGAGGGTACTGGGTGGGATTTGGTGCTCTGCGTGACAATGGAGTATTGGACATGATGGCTGGCCTTCCCTGGTTAAGAGCTCTGGTCTACAAGGTACAGTCGCCAGTAAAGAATGATACATACCTAGACATATGGCTCACTCCGTCCCTACAGTCTAAGCTGATGGCCTCCATTAAAGCTTTGGTCCAGAAGCATGGCATGATTGTTGAGTTGGATGCCAGTGGTCAGATAGTGAGAAGTCTCCATGATCCAAATGGTGTGGTTGTCACTAGTTCCACCACTGTCCTCGACCTTGGAGACACCTTCCTCATTGGGTCTTACTACGCACCATACATTACTGTATGTACAATGTGATGTGTGCACTTGTTTGGTCCATTTTGCATTCTCCAAAGATATGCATTTGTTTTTAAATCCTGTTACAATCTATCACATCAGCTCAAGAAGGGAAAGGGAACTACCATACTCTTATCGTTATCACGTGATTGGTAGTAATTTGACCACCGACCAACATGTATATAAAAAGGATGTAAATTGGTATGTCAAGGGGTTAAATTTAAATTTCATCATTTACAAAATAAACAGAAGATGAGCCTTGATTTGAAGCGAAGGTATCCATTGTTGGTGGCAGGGTTAGTGCCGACTGTTCTTTTAAGTGTGGCTGGACGTATTATTGGACTGGGCCGTCGTCTGCTGTTCGGATTTCGTAAGCAGCGAATACCAACGTTGTTCACCATCGGGTTCTCCCATTACTGCGACAAAGTCCGCTGGGCTCTCGAGTTGATTAGCGGCTACGACTTTGAAGAACGTCCATATCTGCCATTAGTTCATATCCCTATGGTGCTGGCACACACCGGCGGTAAGAATACAATGACGCCGACACTAGTGACACAAGACGGTCGCCCTCACACCAACTCCACTGACATTCTTCATTATCTGCAACAAAGTCATCCCGAAACTGCTTCATTCCTCTATCCTCCCGCTCAGCAAAAAGACATCGAAGAATTTGAAAAACTTTGTGATGACAAACTTGGTCCGAACGCTCGCATTCTCGCGTACGGTCATATTTTCTCCTCTCGGGTAAGTCTCTCGTGTTGCAGCTCATCTGCTCATGTCCCTTCCTCTCCTCCTCCAAACACACACCGTAAAGCGCGGAGCAGCTCTCGTAGCATCCATGGTGTTACCGTTCACTTCGCCTGGTCTTGTCCTGAAAACGTTCCTCTTTTGTTATCCTCTGGTACGCCAAGTCTTAATGTTCGCACTGAACATCAACGAGTCGCGCGTTGCCGTGGCATTCGCCAAAGTCGACGAAGTGTTTGCTGAAGCCAACCGACGGCTGGCAGAGAACGGCGGAGGGCGTGGCTACTTGTGCGGCACAGCCGCGATATCGGCCGCGGATTTGGCGTTTGCGTCATTAGCTTACCCTGTCGTGTTCCCGCCTGAGCTTGGCGGGGAGGCTGTTGTGGAGTCGTCACCCGAAGTGAAGGCACTTGCCGAAAAGTACAGAAACACTCCTGCGGGCAAGTACGTACTGCGGCTGTATAAAGAACGCGGACCAGTTCAATTTCGCCGCAGAAAATAATGTGACTTGATTATAAACTGTAGTTATTGGTTTTATACACAGAGGTATGTGATGAGTACAAATGAACAATACTTTAAAAAACATACAATTAGATGATACTTAAGTAATTAAAAAGAGAAATAATAAGTCAAAAGTATCATTTTCATCTACAGTTGTTTTATTTGATCAATAAAATACATATGCACAGGAGATGTAGATGCGTTCTCACTTGACACCCAACACGCTCACAAACACATACATACTCATCAAGGTGTTATTGGCAGATGCAGAATGGTCAATTCTTTGACTCGTTCTCGTCATGTTCTGGCTCTGCAATGTTTTATTCTGTTCCAGCATGAGTCACGCCAAAGTGTAAATGTAAATTCAGGTTAAGTGTCATGGTTAATAAACTAAATCAAGATACTAGATTGATAATGCTCTCGTCCAAATTTAACTACGTCTGCTTTATCTATCGATTGAATTTCTTAAACAACTTTATTACCAGCCTATCATTCGATAAGTTCGGCAAATCAGCATACCAAACTAACCATGAGGTACATGTTTTTGTACAGGGTAGTACGGGCCGATTGTTTCACTATTTAGGCGTGTCGTAATCTGAGAACGAGACCAACAATGCAGAAGTATCACTGGTAATAGTATTGGAATGGAGATGGCTAGTCTTATGTTTTAATACATCTCTCTGTTTTAGGCTTGCTATAGCTTCGTTAGCTGTGGCTGTCGGTATTTTCTTGGCCCTCCCGACGTCCATTGATCCGGTTGCGTTCAGGTAGGCCCACGCATCACGTTTACTTACCTATATCAGACCGCGTAGCTCCAATTTGTAAGTCATTCACATTGTATGTGCACATGCACTTCGTTTAGCTTGACTGATGAGGGTCCGCCGAAATTCACCGGCCCTCTCGCCGTAAACGACCACCTCAGTAAGTCACGCAAGTTGTTCAAAGACGAGATCCAAGGCCCAGAGGCTTTTGCTACGGCTGATGGTTAGTCTAGCTAGTGTGATTCGCGTACGTACATACGGAGAGCTATAGGTGTGTGCGTGCGACGTCCCAATCACAGGGTACGTCTACACCGGACTTCTGGATGGTAGAGTTATTCGGTTTGACAAAGCGATCTTACCACGCTCGAGACTATGATGGCCTGTTGTAAGCTTTGGGAAGGGGGCGGGGGGTGGATGGGGTATAGCCAAAGGATTGAAAATGGTGTCTTTTATTTAAAGCACAGGGTGACTGTGGCAGACCGTTGGGTCTGTACTTCCACCCTCAGGACAAAAGCAAGCTCTACGTAGCTGATGCCAAGAAAGGTATACTCTCCATTGACCTGGACACAAGGAGGGTCCAGATCCTGGTTAATGCCCACCAGCCAGGGAATGGGATTGCCCCCGTTGGTGTTTGTGAACGATCTGCTGGTGCTTTCAAATGGAAGCATATTTTTTACGGACACAAGCAAGAAATTTGGCGTTGAGGATGTGGATGCTGACGTAGCAGAGGCTAGACCAAATGGCCGACTGTTCCACTTCAGCCCCAGTGATGGGTCCCTTCACACTGCACTGGAAGGACTGCATGGAGCCAACGGCGTCTGTGTTGGGCCCAATGAGGAGTTCTTGCTGGTTGCAGAGCTGACCAGAGCTAGAGTGACTAGGTGGGCTTTTACCAGAACTATGAGCAACTAACGCATCCTTCTACACCTCCACACACAATTCCATGTAGGTACTATCTGAAGGGCCCCAAAGCAGGCACAGTTGACACTTTTGCCCAAAACCTTCCTGGACTTCCAGACAACATTACTCCAAGTTCCCGGGGAGGGTACTGGGTGGGATTTGGTGCTCTGCGTGACAATGGAGTATTGGACATGATGGCTGGCCTTCCCTGGTTAAGAGCTCTGGTCTACAAGGTACAGTCGCCAGTAAAGAATGATACATACCTAGACATATGGCTCACTCCGTCCCTACAGTCTAAGCTGATGGCCTCCATTAAAGCTTTGGTCCAGAAGCATGGCATGATTGTTGAGTTGGATGCCAGTGGTCAGATAGTGAGAAGTCTCCATGATCCAAATGGTGTGGTTGTCACTAGTACCAGCAGTGTCCTCGATCTTGGAGACACCCTCTTCATTGGGTCTTACTCTGCACCATACATTGCCCTCTGCCCGGTCTGATATGATGTTCAATTTGTACAATCCTGTGTTGTCAAATGTTTGTCACCTCACCTCTCGCAACATGGGTGCATGTGGTGCTAACAACACAAACGGATAGTCTTTTAAATATGCTGTAAAATCTGCAGATGAGCATCTTGGATGTCTCTGACGTCAGATGCGGGACTGAATTTTGTCGGAGCAGGTTTTAAGTGCACACCCCCTTAGGACAAAAAAAAAAAATCAAATACGCACATAGCAAAGACATTTAACCTTTGTGCAAGAAAGTTATGAGGAAATTAAATTCATTGTTGCTGGCAATGTTTTACTACACCATGTGTGGGTGTGGTGTGGGTGTGTATGTATGTGTGTGTGTATTTTTATGTTTAACACTGGTTCCAAGAGAAATGGGTGCACATTTGTTTGGAACAGCAAAAATGAAAACTAATCGGTCATGCATGTATCACAATTGTACATTTTGATACTATATCCACTGGTGTGATGTACTGTGATTTTTTTTCTTAAGAACCAGTTAATAACGGCTATTGCTGTATTCAGGCACGCCCAACTGATTCCTTCGTTTTGCGGTATTTTAAGGCTAAAACTACAGATTTTTTCTAGGAAGTTTCCATGCACAAATTTAGCCTAAATGTCATTGTAGTTCTGAAAAATGATCAAAATAATAGATTGCTGTCAAGATATATCACCTTTTAGTTGCTAAAGATTTATTCATATCACTTTTGTGGTTGACTTTTGGAGGAGGATCGATATGGCGGACAGTTCGCAGTGTTGTTCTCATAAAAAGGCTGCATGTGGAAGATGCAATTCTGGCATTTGCAGTGCCTGTTGTAAACCAGTATCAATCAGTACCAGAGGCACATGTTCATGAGCAGGAGAAGAAAGTTTTAGTGCTATATAAAACAATTTCAAAGTTGGCTCTTGATCTGAATGAAAGTTCTGATGCCAAGCAAAAAGAGCTCATAGAATTGGTGAAACGACAATTGGATCTCTGCAAAAACATTGCTGGAAATGTCAAAGCCAACACTAGAACTGCTTCAACTCACCTGCCACAATACAGCTTAGATACTGAGAAGAAGTATGGCAGATGAACCAAAAATCCCACTGATTCATGTGGGCAACTTGAATGTGAAGAATGCCCATTGCCCGTTTCTTTTTTATGATCATCTGAGGTGGATTGCAATACAAAAGTTAACAAATGTGACTCCTCTTGCTGATATTCATGTCACCATATATATCAATGTGAACGACGAACGTTCTGTTATATGTCTAATGTGGTACATGATGTTCAGCAGCAGTACCTATGAGGCAGTCTAGTGTGGTACATGATGTTCAGCAGCAGTACCTTATGAGGCAGTCTCGTGTGGTACATGATGTTCAGCAGCAGTACCTTATGAGGCAGTCTCGTGTGGTACATGATGTTCAGCAGCAGTACCTTATGAGGGCAGTCTCGTGTGGTACATGATGTTCAGCAGCAGTACCTTATGAGGCAGTCTCGTGTGGTACATGATGTTCAGCAGCAGTACCTTCTTATGAGGCAGTCTCGTGTGGTACATGATGTTCAGCAGCAGTACCTTATGAGGCAGTCTCGTGTGGTACATGATGTTCAGCAGCAGTACCTTATGAGGCAGTCTCGTGTGGTACATGATGTTCAGCAGCAGTACCTATGAGGCAGTCTCGTGTGGTACATGATGTTCAGCAGCAGTACCTATGAGGCAGTCTCGTGTGGTACATTATGTTCAGCAGCAGTACCTTATGAGCAGTCTCGTGTGTACATGATGTTCACAGCATTACCTTATGAGGCAGTCTCGTGTGGTACATGATGTTCAGCAGCAGTACCTTATGAGGCAGTCTCGTGTGGTACATGATGTTCAGCAGCAGTACCTTATGAGGCAGTCTCGTGTGGTACATGATGTTCAGCAGCAGTACCTTATGAGGCAGTCTCGTGTGGTACATGATGTTCAGCAGCAGTACCTTATGAGGCAGTCTCGTGTGGTACATGATTTCAGCAGCAGTACCTTATGAGGCAGTCTCGTGTGGTACATGATGTTCAGCAGCAGTACCTTATGAGGCAGTCTCGTGTGGTACATGATGTTCAGCAGCAGTACCTTATGAGGCAGTCTCGTGTGGTACATGATGTTCAGCAGCAGTACCTTATGAGGCAGTCTCGTGTGGTACATGATGTTCAGCAGCAGTACCTTATGAGGCAGTCTCGTGTGGTACATGATGTTCAGCAGCAGTACCTTATGAGGCAGTCTCGTGTGGTACATGATGTTCAGCAGCAGTACCTTATGAGGCAGTCTCGTGTGGTACATGATGTTCAGCAGCAGTACCTTATGAGGCAGTCTCGTGTGGTACATGATGTTCAGCAGCAGTACCTTATGAGGCAGTCTCGTGTGGTACATGATGTTCAGCAGCAGTACCTTATGAGGCAGTCTCGTGTGGTACATGATGTTCAGCAGCAGTACCTATGAGGCAGTCTCGTGTGGTACATGATGTTCAGCACAGCAGTACCTTATGAGGCAGTCTCGTGTGGTACATGATGTTCAGCAGCCTAGTACCTTATGAGGCAAGTCTCGTGTGGTACATGATGTTCAGCAGCAGTACTTATGAGGCAGTCTGTGTGGTACATGATGTTCAGCAGCAGTACCTATGAGGCAGTCTCGTGTGGTACATGATGTTCAGCAGCAGTACCTATGAGGCAGTCTCGTGTGGTACATGATGTTCAGCAGCTAGTACTTTATGAGGCAGTCTCGTGTGGTACATGATGTTCAGCAGCAGTACCTATGAGGCAGTCTCGTGTGGTACATGTGTTCAGCAGCAGTACCTATGAGGCGAGTCTCGTGTGGTACTGATGTTCAGCAGCAGTACCTTATGAGGCAGTCTCGTGTGGTACATGATGTTCAGCAGCAGTACCTATGAGGCAGTCTCGTGTGGTACATGATGTTCAGCAGCAGACCTATGAGGCCAGTCTCGTGTGGTACATGATGTTCCGCAGCCAGTACCTTATGAGGCAGTCTCGTGTGGTACATGATGTTCAGCAGGCAAGATACCTATGAGGCAGTCTCGTGTGGTACATGATGTCAGCAGCAGTACCTTATGAGGCAGTCTCGTGTGGTACATGATGTTCAGCAGCAGTACCTTATGAGGCAGTCTCGTGTGGTACATGATGTTCAGCAGCAGTACCTTATGAGGCAAGTCTCGTGTGGTACATGATGTTCAGCAGCAGTACCTATGAGGCAGTCTCGTGTGGTACATGATGTTCAGCAGCAGTACCTTATGAGGCAGTCTCGTGTGGTACATGATGTTCAGCAGCAGTACCTTATGAGGCAGGCAAGACATAATATGGAAGGGGACACAGTGTGTATTGTATTTGATTTTAAATAGAAGTTCTGGACCAGCGGTTTTCGAGAAGGTGGGGATGCATATTATGGTAAAAAAGGGATGCAGTGGTTTGTGATGGGGGCATATGTGAAGCCAGCTACAGAACCAATGCATGAATTGGATCCAGGGCAATGTGCAACTGCAGCCACTGCTGAACATAGTGATGAGGTTGATGCATAACAGGAAGATCATGTGGAAGGAGGTAGAGAAGAATGTGAAGAGAACTATGATGTAAATATTGAGCCAGTTGGTTATCTTCAAGACCATGATTGTGAAGAAGAGTTCCAGGAAGATTATGAAGATTATGGCGAAGATTATCCATGGAGAAAAAGATAATGAAAGTGATTATGACCATGAAGATGTTGATGATGAATGTAAGAATAATGATGATGGATGTAAGGATGATGATTGTGAAGAATGCAATGAGAAGTGTAAGGACTGAGGAAGTTTACAACAAAGAATGTGAACAAGGCAATGATGAGGAGATAATAGAGAATGTTGCTACATCATGCACATGTGTGGAATCTGAATCTGATTGTGAAGGTGATACCAGTGTGAGTGTGCAAGACAGTAGCATGGAAAGTAGTGGAGAAGGAATGCAACTGCACTTCATTGATTGTATTGTTCTTGATGACGAGAAGAGTGATGCATTAATTGGGGTATTATGCCTAGAGGCTGGACTGCAAGCACTCCACCTTCGCTTTCCTCACCTAAGATGAGTCATTTTTCAAAGTGACAATGTCAAGAATTTTGCTGAGAATGTTCATACACCAAGCTGTTAGTGCATGTGGAATGAGCCTCATTGCATATTTTCACAATGAAGCAGCAGCTGGTAAAGACGTATGTGATTCTCATTTCTCACACCAGCAATCAAGAGTTGAGGCCTACATTTCTGAAGGAAAAGGGGGAAGAAAAGCATCAACAACTATACAAATTGCAATTGCACTAAGCACAAAATGTGTCACAAATACCACAGTGCTTCCTGTCAAACCAAAGTATGATGCACCATCTATGACTGCCAAAGTAGCCCCAATTAATGGCAGCTCAACCTTTTTAGCTGCTACATACAATCATCATTCCGGTAATCCTACAGTTTCATTTTTCCACAACTTAGGGCAGTCTGTACCATCTCTCATCAAGAAAATTGACCACTGCCCCTGTTTTTCTTATGAGCAAGACGCATTTGGTAATCCAGGGGACAAATTTAGTGGATGCAAAGTTCCGTTTCATAATAAGGGTTCTGAGAGGCATACTACTAAGGCATGTTCTAGGTACCAGTATCCTGCTAAGAAGAGCAAACAACAACTGAAAAAAGAGGAAATGGATTGCACCAAGACAGAAGCTATTTTAAAAGAGATACCGGTATGCAGCATTTTTCCACACTGTGAGCTCTGCTATTGACATTTTAAGACTGTATATTGCAAACAGAAACACAAAAGTAAAGGTTCTACAAGGCAAAGTAATACCATCAGTGCTGCACTGCATTATGCAAATATAGCCTTGGCAACTCGAGACTTCACAATGGATGGTCAGTCAGCAGTCATGATTACAACTGTAAGAACAGATGAAGTGTCAGTGTATGCCTCATTTGAGGGAAAATTTTTCATTTAGGCTGGGCACATTGTACAAAAAATCAACATCCACAGCTGAGCAAAAGAGTTGAATTTATTGCACAGTACTGGCAGGAAGGTTTGGAACAGGCTGTAGAGGGAAGCACAGTTAAAAGCCATCACAAGGTGTCTGTAGCAGCAGTGCAAGCCAGACTTGTTGTTCAATACACAGGTAGACTTTTGTTACTCTCAGAAGTCCCAGTTGTTGGTCAATTAGATTGGTGTATCAAAAAATTGGTCAATGAAAGTATCCTGCTGAACAAGAAGGGAGTAGAAGGGGGGTTAAAAGAGGAAGGACTTCACATTGTAATAGAATAGTCTCCAATCAAATTGATTGGTCTTCTGAGGACCTGTATCACCTAAAGGTGAAGCAGCTTAAAGTCTTTTTGCAAGAACACAGCCTAAAGAAGTCAGGAAATAAGAGAGATTTGGTAAGAATATGTATTGTGAACTGTTCCTATACAACAGGGTATAATAACAGACATGTTCGTTGCACTTATGCTATCATTTACATTACACAACAATGTAGATGTATGTTACAAACGAAAGTCTTACATACTCTACAGGATGTAATGGCGCGCATGCGCGACACAATGAATAATATACATGTGACTAGATGCGGTACAGCACCAAACGCTAAAAACCAGTGTTTAAAGCTTGTATTTAGCTCAAATAGTATGAAAAAGTGCTTTGCTACATACTAGCATCAAATAAAGTCCTTTGTATTGCTGGTTATGATGTTTAAAAAAAGTGCAGTTTTTCGGGTAACCGTTCACTTTATAAGAATGCAAGTCCTGAACCCTGAACCTGTAGGGAGAAAAAAAAGAAGATATATTCCATCATCCAACTGATTGATAACCAAATACAAACGTTGAAGCTTTAGTTCCGACACATTTTAGTTTTTGCAAATCCCCCCCCCAAAAACACGTACCTCGGAACCGGTGTTAATAATATAATTTGTACATCTGCAGTCTGGGTACGAGACTAACACTGGATATACGGTATCTTCCTCCCGTCCACGTGTAAATTTGGAAATTTAATTAGTAGATCTATATAGGTACGCAGCAAAATGATCTCTTTATTGACCGAGGTACACTGGTATGTAATCTTCTGGGTATAATTTATTATTGTGATGACTAGGATGTTGGTCGGTCCTTCAGAATGCAGTCACAGCCCAGCAAGAACGACGGACGTTGCAGAACGTTAGTCCGACTAATGGGGGATGCTGGTTTTAGGCTATTTCACCAAATTCCCCGCAGGGGTCCTTTTGTCTTAATCTGTGGTGCGTTACTGGCTGTCGGCTTTGCGATAGCGTGGAGGCGACCCTCGCCTATAGAGCCTGTTGTTTTCAAGTAGGCGTCTTCACTTTTGAAAACGTTACTTGCACAAACACTTACCACGCTCCTACACTTGTAGGTATTCAGACCAGCCAGCGCCCGGCTTCAGCGGACCTCTAGCAGTCAACGACCACCTAAAGCGCGGGAAATTGCTGTTCTCACGCGACGTGCTCGCTCCCGAGTCCTTTGTTGTTGACAAGCAAGGTTATGTACCATTTTTACTATTAGCGTTTTGGAGTACTTACCAACTTACAAATTGAATCACTGCTATATCAGGACGCGTGTACACAGGACTAGGTGATGGAAGGGTTATCCGATTCGACAGAGAACTCGAGTCTCTAGAGACCATTCTGCACACTGGAGAGGTTCTGCACCATCAGTGTGGTAAAAAGAAAAAACAAACACACAATTTGCCTTGACCACTGGCATGTTCAAGCATAGAACTCTTCTCTCCCCCCCCAAAAGGTCTCACCTCCATGGAAGATAAGTGTGGGCGTCCCCTCGGCCTACATTTCCATCATTCTGACAATGACCTCCTCTACATCGCCGACTCCTACAAAGGATTACTGCTGGGTAACGTGACGTCAGGCCAAGTCAAGACTCTTGTTGATGCCCACCACCCTGGGGAAGGCATACTCCCGATGAAACTGACCAATGACGTGACCGTTCTCTCCAACGGGAGTGTCTTCTTCACGGACTCGAGCAGCAAATTTGACCGCACCTCCAACAGGATGGAATTCCTTGAAGGGGGTGGAAACGGGAGGCTGTTGCACTACAACCCGTTTGACAGGACAGTGCGGGTGGCAGCAGAGGGGCTCCACTTTGCCAATGGCATCACTGTCGCCCCAGATGGAGAGCACCTGCTCATCAGCGAGACGACAAGAGCACGCATACTGAGGTGAGTAAGGTGTACAGTTTAATTGATTATGCTCAAAAGGTGAAATTAAAAAAAAATGCCTCCAAATAGGTACCACCTCAAAGGTCCTCGTGAGGGCACTACTGATGTTTTCGTTGACAATCTCCCTGGGTTACCGGACAATATCAAGCCCAGTCTGAGGGGAGGGTACTGGGTAGCCCTGGCAGTTGTCCGCCTATATGGACTGCTGGACACAATGGCAAGTCTTCCCGGACTGAGGAGCTTCATAGCCAAGGTATTGTTGGATACTCATCTTTAATGGTTCCCGGGCAACATGCACCTAATGTTCACCTCAGTTTTTAAACTTGACTTAATTTTGCAGAGGAAGGGTGATGAAAATGGTTGCAATTTTGTTTAATTAAAAACAATTTTTATTTTTGAGAAGTAAACTATTTTGTTTTTTGTTGCAGTTTGACCTGTTACCCATTCTGGAAAAGATAATTCCCACACATGTGATGGTGCTGGAGCTGGACGAGCAGGGCAACGTGGTACGGAGTCTCCATGACAACAACGCTGAAGTAACGGGACCTGCTAGCACAGTGCTTGATATGGGAGACAAGCTCCTGCTGGGCTCGTACTTTGCACCCTATTTGGTGGTGGTACCACTAGATTTCACAGATGCTCATACATCGAATTCTTTAAATAAAAACAAGTGAACATGCAGATGTGTGTGTGTATCTGTGTGATATGTAAAATCAAGTTTCACTTGGTTTTGATCGCTCGTCTTGAGCTCTGTGATTTTGGTTCCGTTAGCTAGAGGGAAGGAAGATTCAATACACCCACTCCAAAAAATAGTCCATGGTCTGGTCACTTGTCTCCATGGTAACAGCAGTACACAGATGTCACATTGATATAGACAGGAAGTACCCACACTCAATGCCTCTGCATTGAAGCATGATAGCAAAGAGGTGCACCATTGAATTTTAAGAGAGTAGCACATGCTGTACTTAGTTCACAACTAGAACCATGTCATTTGCAGCACTGATTGCACCACAAATCTTTTAATATCAAATCTGGTTGTGCTACTGTACAAAATAGACCCTCAAGTCTGATTGTTTCTAGAATTTACTTGGGGGCATTTATGGGCAAGGTGTGTGTGTGTGTGTGTGTGTGTGTGTGTGTGTGTGTGTGTGTAATATTGTGCCATGGTGTTGCTTAGTGGTTTAATATGCTTCTGACCAAGGAGCCTTCTTTTTGATGCAGAGTGGTTTAATATGCTTCTGACCAAGGAGCCTTCTTTTTGATGCAGCCCTGATCTCTTGGCCATTACAGACATGTTTGAAAGTAAATGTTTTCAGATACAACAGATCTGTTAGGACAATTGCAACCTCTGGTATAGGTCACAACACACATGTTGTATGTCACTACCAGGTGGTAATCCTTCCATTACAACATACCTGTCTCTACCAGGTGGTAATCCTTCCATTACAACATACCTGTCTCTTGGATGAAACAGAAGAACGCGAACTTGGCTTCTTTCTGCTTGAACGCCTTGATGGCACTAGCTCGATTTGTTCACCATCACCATCACCATCACCATCACCGCCATCTCCATTGGTATCATCCTGTGAACAACACACCCACACCCACAAACACACACATGTGCATATGAGGTACAGGTACTGCTGGTATGTGACAACCCACATGGTCATCACACGACGGAGCATTGGTATCACATGGTGGAGTGTTGGTATCACATGACAGAGCATTGGTGTCATGCGTCTCTGTTTCAGGACAAAGGCCAACATGAGATACAATGTCCTCCATGTAATCTGTGTAAAGAAAAGTCATCTGAATACATCTTTCCTCCTCCCTCACTTCCCCTCTCTCCTCCCCCTCCCTGTAATCTCTCTCCTCCCTTTAATCTCCCTCCCTTTCTGTGTCTCCTACCCTTCTCAGAGATTGACTTAATGATTGCCAATAATCATAGGCGTTATATGACAGCTGCAAAAAAAATAAAATCATACCACCTCATTACTGGCAATCCTCCCGCTATGCTATCCACCCCCCCTTCCTCCTCTTCTCCCTCTTCCTCCTACACACCTAAAGAGATGTCCGCATCAGCTGCTACTTTCAGTTGGGTGTTGTCAGTATTCACCAGTGTCAAGGCCTAGACAACAGGATGGGGAAACACTTGCAATCACAATGATGTCATTCACATGTGGTGGCTTCCTGGTCTGGGGTCCACCCCATTCCTTCCTTCCCTAAGGGTCACCCCATTCCTTCCCTAAGGGTCCCGGTTCCTTCCCTGAGGGTCCCCATTCCTTCCCTAAGGGTCCCCATTCCTTCCCTAAGGGTCCACCCCATTCCTTCCCTAATATAGCCCATTGCTTCAGCACATGGGCAGGTGATGCAACATGGCTTCACCTAACAATGATGTCCATGTTCAGAGAATGCTACTGAATGGATGTGATTTGATTGGAGCAGTTGTGGCAGTTGTGTTGTCTTTAGTTATGCTCCAGTTACCAAAAAAGACAGTTTACAATCCAAATTCTTACATAACTGTATTCTTGTTCCTTTGCATGAGGGTTAATAAACTATAGTTGTCTTAGCAACGGCACCAAGTTCACACCATCACCTGCTTCTTGGGTTAACTAATTAATGCCCACTGTAGGTTAATTTATTTCAAGCTCCCCCCCCCTCCCTGCCTGATACCATGGTTACGTTTCTTCTGCACCTGACCACACCCCTCCCCCTTACTCTGGCAGTAACATGCCTGAGGTTGAGATTCCCCATTGAAATGGTGGGCTTCATCCGGAACAGCAGAGACTTCACTGCAGATTCGCATACGTTGCCAAGTGTAGTCGACAAATGTTGCCAACTGCAAAATACATAGGTGACAGCACCACTTCCATTCCTGCATGCTACCCAGCAGCCCCTCCCCCTCCCCCCAAACACGCCCCTCCCCCTCCCAATCTCCACTACCACACACCTGCTGGAGGCGAGAGAGACGCTGGAAATGGCGCTCAGTGTAAGGTACCAGTCCTTCCACTGTCTGCTGGATTCCTTCAAACTTTGCAAGCACTTCAGGTGGATATCTGCATAGTACGTGCTTCAGAACTGTATCAAGGGGGTGGGCGGGAATAAAAAAGAACTGGGTGCCCAATGTTGCCGTGGGCGACACCACACACCTGTCTGTGCCACTCGCGTGTTCTTTGCGTTCATATTCCACTTCACAATGAACTTCAAAATAGCCTCTGAGCAAAGAGGGAGTGTGTGTGTGTGTGTGGGACAAAGATGGAGGTGTGTGCGGAGGGGTGGTGGGAGAAGGTAAGAGATAGAGACCACAATACAAGCCACGAGATGACATTGCAGACCTAGGTATTTTCATGGGACGCCCTATTCCCATATCACCTAATGTATATCGCCTTCCTTCCCTCATCTCGTCCTCCCTCCCACCCTTCCTTTCACTTCATCCACACCAGTAAACCGCCCCAGCCCACGTGGCTTGGCCACACCCACTCACGCATCTGGTCCTCCCTGAGGAGACAGAGGGTCTTGCTGAAGTCTCCCTCCGTCCCTCCTTCATTCAAGAGGTCTGCACACACACACACACACACACACACACACACACACACACACACACACACACACACACACACACACACACACACACACACACACACAGGCTAGCATCAACATCTGGTAAGGAACACAATGCAGTGTGTACCGGTCAGAATGGTCAACACACGGAACGGCTGGTTGAGGGAGATGGCCAATCCAACAGCATTCACGTAATCCTTCTTGAGAAGCAAGTTTGAAAGCTCTTGCTCCCTGTAGGGGAAGAGCATCAAAAGATCAGGGTTGGTTGCCTAGGTGACGATCTCCACGGTTACCTCAGCACCAGCTCCTCCTGCGCTTCTACTTCCTGTGCCTCCACTTCTGCCGTCACGTCCTACAAGGCCAACACTCCGTTATTTCTGATGTTACTATTAATAGCATCACACATGTACAGTGGAAATCGTGACACTTGTCATTAAATTTTTTGGGTGTCTTTTAATGTCAACTTGATTTTCTAACATTAACAGTATGCAGTATTGAAAATCTGACAACACAATGTTATTGACCAAACATTTGTAAACAAGTAGCATAAATAAGGAAGTGTCGCGTGACTGACACGTCTGTTGATTTTCGTTTTTCAGTGTCCCAGTCCACATGCTGTACACATGCCAAATGTGTCCGATAGTGATGCAAGAGCGCTTGCAGTACGAATGTACTACATAGAGGTGTCCAACGGAATGTCTCCCACTGATGCCCAAACAAATGTCAGTCAGATGTTTTTGGTATGTTCCAGAACGGTAAAAAGATGGGCTGAACTGTGGGAAAGGCGTTGCAGGATTTGGCATGTGTACAGCGAAGGACTCCAATTCCTTGTCTGCACTCTCTGTGATACTAGCATTTGTCCTTCTGCTCTTCAAGGAACTTCTTCACTGACCGACCACCGCTTCAAAGCGGCAGCTTTGGGATTACCCCTCTGAGCCTTTCTTCGCTTCGATGATGCCCAAACATGATTTGCTCTCCGCCTTCTTCGCTGGCTGATGTATGGCTCATAAAAAAACAGTTTTTGCAATTGAAACCGTTCCCGTCTTCAGCCATAATATCAAACTTTAATTAATATTATGAAACTGCAACAATAACGTCACAATTTAATGAAATTCACTGGAAAATGGCGTGCCTTTTTAAGCCTCAACGTTTGCAACCAGAATTTCGATGGTAACATCAACTGTTACGTCGTAAACATGGGTTTCTATGGTGCAATCTCCATCCCTCGGTATAAAAAACTATCACATATAACGCGTACTGTGCAAAACGGAATGCTCAACACTTTTCGACCTAGACAACCGTGTCTTGCATGAAAACACACAAAGTATTTCCTGGGTTTGAAATATGACTTGGCCAAACGTTGGGCAGGTTTTTTTTTCTCTTACCAAATTTTGTGTTGATCTGCAGCCTCAGAGCTGAGAGATATGCTATAAATCCGTTTTTTGGACTGGGACACTGAAAAACGAAAATCAGCAGATGTGTCAGTCACGTGACACTTCCTTATTTCCGCTACTTGTTTACAAATGTTTGGTCAATAACATTGTGTTGTCAGATTTTCAATACTGCATACAGTTCATGTTAGAAAATCAAGTTGACATTAAAAGACACCCAAACAATTTAAGGACAAGTATCATGATTTTCAC
Organism: Ephydatia muelleri; assembly: GCA_013339895.1. Lineage (NCBI taxonomy): Eukaryota > Metazoa > Porifera > Demospongiae > Spongillida > Spongillidae > Ephydatia > Ephydatia muelleri. The sequence continues at coordinate 1,258,215 of JABACO010000015.1, forward strand.
TATAATGGTGGGAAGCTGTTATTGGACTGCAACACGACTGTTTAATTAATGGTGTGATGTTACCACTGGACAAAAAAATTGGATTCACTACTTCAGAACAGCATGTGTAAATGCGTCGCAATAATGAAACATTATAGTTGCGCGCATATTTACGTAGATGTAAACATGCCATATATTTACGCTAATATTTGCAATACATTTACCTCGTACATAAAGGTACATACATATTTACTAACATATTTACAATATAGTTGCGACGGTAGTAAATACGTTATATATATTTACCTACGTCTTTGCAACACATTTGTTGGCCATTGTCTTCACTGGCTAAGTAAATATGACCCAAGTTCTATATAAAAGAATTTCTTTTCTTTACAATAAGTAACTTACTGTTCTCGCTCGCGCTCATATGTGCGTGTTTGTGTGTGTGGTATGTGTTGGGAGTCTAGACTGGGGTGTGTTCAATGTGCATACAGCTGGTGTGTGTCAGATGGGAGTGTACATGTGTGTGTGTGTGCGTTGCCGTGTGTGTGTGTGTGAATGTTTATGCTCACTGTTTGCAGCTAAGTCAATGTCTGTGTTGGTTTTCTGTGAACTGTGCTGGTGTGTGGAGGTTGTGTATCGGTACGGAGTGAACTGTGCTGGTGTGTGGAGGTTGTGTATCGGTACGGAGTGAACTGTGCTGGTGTGTGGAGGTTGTGTATCGGTGCGGAGTGAACTGTGCTGGTGTGTGGAGGTTGTGTATCGGTACGGAGTGAACTGTGCTGGTGTGTGGAGGTTGTGTGTCGGTACGGAGTGAACTGTGCTGGTGTGTGGAGGTTGTGTATCGGTACGGAGTGAACTGTGCTGGTGTGTGGAGGTTGTGTATCGGTACGGAGTGAACTGTGCTGGTGTGTGGAGGTTGTGTATCGGTACGGAGTGAACTGTGCTGGTGTGTGGAGGTTGTGTATCGGTACGGAGTGAAGTGTGCTGGTGTGCACTAATGAGACTGCACATTGGTGTGTGCAATCTCATGGTGGTGTGTGTGCGTGTTAGTGTGATATGGGAGTGTACACAATTATTAGTGTGGTGGTGTGTGTGTGAGTGTTGGTGGTGTGAGTACAACTGTTAATGATGTGTGTGTACACGTACACAACAGTTAGTGTGGTGGTGTGTTAGTGTAAGTGTTAGTGTGCGGTGGTGTGAGTGTGTACAATTGTTAGCGTGTGAGTGTTAGTGTTGGGTGGTGTGAGTGCACTGGTAGTCTGGTCAGTGTTAGTGTGGTAGTGTGAGCGTGTGTGAGAGTGTTAGTGTATGGTGAATGTACACAACTGTTAGTGTGGTGGTGTGTGGTGGTGAGTGCACAAAAATGTTAGTGTGTACATAGCTGTTGGTGTGGTGGTGTGCATTTATTGGGAGAGTACAGAAGTATTTGTCAATTATTAATGTGTTGTGAGTTAGGAATGCACACTGTGTGTGCTTCACTGACTTGAATACAATTGGATTTTAGTCTGATCCTTTAAAACAGACCAATGGGATAAAGCGAGCATAAGATGGGGAACGTATGTAAAGCATACAACACATTCATAGATTATCCTCAGAGCAAACACAAGAGTTAGGAGATAACTTCATTATTATTATTATTATACCCACTACAGATGAATGATCATGAACTATTCGCGGAGGTAGATCTGTGGCCTGTTGACCGGGTCCCTACAACTTCGTGAACCCCTCTGTCTCCTCCACCTCCGACCTCCGGCACAGGCCCCTCCACCAAACTGGGGAAGACCACGACCCTGACTTGAACAACCAGGACGACCCTGACTTGGACAACCAGGACGACCCCAAACTACCTTTGGATGTGGTCGGGGTGTCAAAATCATAAACTATGGACCTCTTTATTTTTAGTGCATAATGTACAAACGTACAGCGTTCGTTCCTGCGTGGTTCCCGCAAATAGTAGTTTGAACATGTTTGCACGATTTTTGCCGCTTTTAATGCGAATGCATAATGAATACCTCAACAATCCTGACCAACTATTTTTATTCGCGGGAACCACCAATACAATCTGAAAAAGGGCGTGGGAGTACCAGTTGAATTGAAAATGGCGCCAGGACTAAAAGTTGGAAATCGTGTAAAAGCAAACGCTACCTCTATTTTCGGGTCCGATGAGTGGGAGATATATTTGGACCGTGGGCCTCGAGGCGTGAAGTCCGTGGAACGGTTGTTGAGGTTCTGGGCAGTTTTTCCCTTCTCTCTTTTTGTGCGCATGCGCTTATGTAAATACGGCACTATACCAGTTTCGTTAATAATTACACAGGAACCGAATGTACCTATTAGTTTCTATTTCCAGCCCGTTTGGATGACTTTATAGTCGTCATATTTATGGGGAACCAAGAACCATCACTTACATAGCTATTTGAGTAATTAAAACAAACACTGCTTTTTCCACTAGTAGACAATAACCAATAGAATGGGACCATGCCGCGGGAACCTTCTGTACAAACGGGAAATTACGCGCGCAAGCTGATCGATGTACCATTGCATATCTCAGCATCTAGCAAGCACACGGAGTTCAGTGTTATGGGGAAGAAACAGCATTGGCACCTGTATACACTTACATCGCTCAAATAATCATAACTTGGCAAATAATGAAATAGTACTGCACGGAAAGTGGTTCCCGGGCGAGAACCAATGTTCCCACAAAGTTCCCGCTGGACGTTCGGACAATAACTGTATGTATATCTATATGTATCGTGTTTAAGTGCTGAGCGAACGAAATCTAAGTGACTGCTGAGTGTACAATTGCAACATGCATGTTAGAACCATGTATGAGAAACACACCATAATTATGGAAGGTACCTAGCCATGACGCAGAGCTAGTAGATGCTTGCACGAGCAAAAAATATGCACACATGAACAAGGCGGTAAATTCAGACCAATCAATTTCCTTCTATACTCCACACTGACACAGGAGATATCTATGCACGTACAAGGCGGTAAATTCAGACCAATCAATTTCCTTCTATACTCCACACTGACACAGGAGATATCTATGCACGTACAAGGCGGTAAATTCAGACCAATCAAACTTCACTCGCGTGCAAGATTTACGCAGTTGTTGGCAGCAGTTCAGCATGATCAGTTTGTGATTCAGTACTTTCAACGAAAGGTAGTCATCTTTTCTGTCGTCGTCAAGATCTTTGTTGCAACTTGCAGGTAATAAATGCATTCACATCTGAGTATACGATATTTGTTTTTATCACGACAGCAGGAAGGTGCTGCCAGTGTCACTGTTAATGTCCAGTTACTGGTGGCGATTAAATCGCTTCAAGAACAAGTGGCGGACTTACAGGCCAAGTCTACACAAGCTGTTGCTGTTACCCAACAATTGATGTATGTGCAAGAAACTGAGCGCGGTAGGTAAGTATATTATGATGCAAGAATAAACCAGCTAGCAATTAACGTCAGCAATTTCATGCTTTTTAGATAACTATCACAGCGTTGTAAGGCATCTAAGAGATACACTGGACAAGCCAATGCAATGGGACACAAGCATAGGGTAAGACATACTGGACAAGCCAATGCAATGGGACACAAGCATAGGGTAAGACATACTGGACAAGCCAATGCAATGGGACACAAGCATAGGGTAAGACATACTGGACAAGCCAATGCAATGGGACACAAGCATAGGGTAAGACATACTGGACAAGCCAATGCAATGGGACACAAGCATAGGGTAAGACATACTGGACAAGCCAATGCAATGGGACACAAGCATTGGGTAAGACATACTGGACAAGCCAATGGAATGGGACACAAGCATAGGGTAAGACATACTGGACAAGCCAATGGAATGGGACACAAGCATAGGGTAAGACATACTGGACAAGCCAATGCAATGGGACACAAGCATAGGGTAAGACATACTGGACAAGCCAATGGAATGGGACACAAGCATAGGGTAAGACATACTGGACAAGCCAATGGAATGGGACACAAGCATAGGGTAAGACATACTGGACAAGCCGATGCAATGGGACACAAGCATAGGGTAAGACATACTGGACAAGCCAATGCAATGGGACACAAGCATAGGGTAAGACATACTGGACAAGCCAATGCAATGGGACACAAGCATAGGGTAAGACATACTGGACAAGCCAATACAATGGGACACAAGCATTGGGTAAGACATACTGGACAAGCCAATGCAATGGGACACAAGCATAGGGTAAGACATACTGGACAAGCCAATGGAATGGGACACAAGCATAGGGTAAGACATACTGGACAAGCCAATGCAATGGGACACAAGCATAGGGTAAGACATACTGGACAAGCCAATGCAATGGGACACAAGCATAGGGTAAGACATACTGGACAAGCCAATGGAATGGGACACAAGCATAGGGTAAGACATACTGGACAAGCCAATGCAATGGGACACAAGCATAGGGTAAGACATACTGGACAAGCCAATGGAATGGGACACAAGCATAGGGTAAGACATACTGGACAAGCCAATGCAATGGGACACAAGCATAGGGTAAGACATACTGGACAAGCCAATGGAATGGGACACAAGCATAGGGTAAGACATACTGGACAAGCCAATGCAATGGGACACAAGCATAGGGTAAGACATACTGGACAAGCCAATGGAATGGGACACAAGCATAGGGTAAGACATACTGGACAAGCCAATGGAATGGGACACAAGCATAGGGTAAGACATACTGGACAAGCCAATGCAATGGGACACAAGCATAGGGTAAGACATACTGGACAAGCCAATGCAATGGGACACAAGCATAGGGTAAGACATACTGGACAAGCCAATGCAATGGGACACAAGCATAGGGTAAGACATACTGGACAAGCCAATGCAATGGGACACAAGCATTGGGTAAGACATACTGGACAAGCCAATGCAATGGGACACAAGCATAGGGTAAGACATACTGGACAAGCCTATGCAATGGGACACAAGCATAGGGTAAGGCATCTAAGAGATAAGCCAATGCAATGGGACACAAGCATAGGGTAAGACATACTGGACAAGCCAATGCAATGGGACACAAGCATAGGGTAAGACATACTGGACAAGCCAATGCAATGGGACACAAGCATAGGGTAAGACATACTGGACAAGCCAATGCAATGGGACACAAGCATAGGGTAAGACATACTGGACAAGCCAATGCAATGGGACACAAGCATTGGGTAAGACATACTGGACAAGCCAATGCAATGGGACACAAGCATAGGGTAAGACATACTGGACAAGCCTATGCAATGGGACACAAGCATAGGGTAAGGCATCTAAGAGATAAGCCAATGCAATGGGACACAAGCATAGGGTAAGACATACTGGACAAGCCAATGCAATGGGACACAAGCATAGGGTAAGACATACTGGACAAGCCAATGGAATGGGACACAAGCATAGGGTAAGACATACTGGACAAGCCATGCAATGGGACACAAGCATAGGGTAAGACATACTACTTGTGCATTATACTATCCAGCTCCTCTTTGCCTGAAGATAGCTACAGCTGCTAGGTATCCTGTTGCCATGGTACAACGTAAGTCACTATGCTAGAGAAATTCACATAAATATTTAAATAGAAGCCATCAAGTACTTTACAACATTGAAGTGGCGCTCGAGTGTGATAACTAACAACAAACTATCACACGGGAGGCAGAAGCAAAGAAGGCTTCACGTAGGTCTACAGATTGACGCTATATAAAAAGTTCATCAAATCAATATTCTATATACAGAACTTCGCCTGCTCAAGCCCCGAGAGAACAATTGGGTGAAATGACTGAAATCTTACATGTTGACTACATGTCGACAGAGGAAAGCGCCGAGGAATTGATGGAAGAGGACAAGCACACGGAGGAACGCTTCACGGTCCTCAGCACACGGAGGAACGCTTCACGGTCCTCAGCACACGGAGGAACGCTTCACGGTCCTCAGCACACGAGGGAACGCTTCACAGTCCTCAGCACACGAGGGAACGCTTCACGGTCCTCAGCACACGAGGGAACGCTTCACGGTCCTCAGCACACGAGGGAACGCTTCACAGTCCTCAGCACACGGAGGAACGCTTCACAGTCCTCAGCACACGGAGGAATGCTTCACGGTCCTCAGCACACGGAGGAACGCTTCACGGTCCTCAGCACACGGAGGAACGCTTCACAGTCCTCAGCACACGGAGGAACGCTTCACGGTCCTCAGCACACGGAGGAACGCTTCACGGTCCTCACACACGGAGGAACGCTTCACGGTCCCTCAGCACACGGAGGAACGCTTCACGGTCCTCAGCACACGGAGGAACGCTTCACGGTCCTCAGCACACGAGGGAACGCTTCACGGTCCTCAGCACACGAGGGAACGCTTCACGGTCCTCAGCACACGAGGGAACGCTTCACGGTCCTCAGCACACGGAGGAACGCTTCACAGGTCCTCAGCACACGAGGGAACGCTTCACAGTCCTCAGCACACGGAGGAACGCTTCACTTCACAAACGGTACCTCAGCACACGAGGGAACGCTTCACGGTCCTCAGCACACGGGGGAACCCTTCACGGTCCTCAGCACACGGAGGAACGCTTCACAGTCCTCAGCACACGAGGGAACGCTTCACGGTCCTCAGCACACGGAGGAACGCTTCACGGTCCTCAGCACACGGAGGAACGCTTCACGGTCCTCAGCACACTAGGAACGCTTCACAGTCCTCAGCACACGAGGGAACGCTTCACGGTCCTCAGCACACGAGGGAACGCTTCACGGTCCTCAGCACACGGGGGAACCCTTCACGGTCCTCATTGGGCACACTGTACTTTGGAGGAGTGGGAGAGTATCTGAAATGTTCCAATCGCTCAATTGAAAGATTGTGTGAAAGAGAACATAGAGAACGATTGAAATATGCCGCAAACAGTGCCTTGGAGGAGAACCATCATGAACGAAGAACCCTTCCCGCCATGCTGCCCAGCGTGGGCAGCAGTGCCAGACTGTTAATTTCCCCTGTGCGTTTTGTCATTTGATGCCAATAATATTTCAATTTGAAGTTCTGCAGCCCAGACGCATTGCTAGGCAGGAGGTATGCCTTACATTGCAAGACTATTCATTTAAAGCACCAATGCATGCCAACACGGTGATGGCATGAGGTGTGCATTAATTAGGTGCAAGCATGAGGTGGCATTAATTAGATGCAGGCAAGAGGTCTAACCTTCCACTGGCAGATGAGAGAGTCAGCACCTCCAGATAGCAGCCATTGGTCATCAAGTGACCCAGTCAGCGCCCAAATCTGAGGCAACAAGACAACCAACAGGGCGCAAGGTTAAACTTGCGGACAGTCAGAAAATAACTACAATGAGTGATGATGTAATGCAAGTTGATCAAATGTACGTTATTCAGATGGGGACTCGGTGATTATGAGGTTAACCTTTTCAGTGTGCAGATCCAGCGTGGCGACACACTCGTTGGTCTTGATCGTCCATACCTTCACCAACCCATCACTGCCACTATGGTGTGCATTACACAGTTGTGCATAAAAATTGTGCACAATATAGAATCAGAATTGTGTGTCATATGGGATCGTTTCAACGAAAAGGGACCTAACGCAGGTTTTTTTTTTCAAGATTTCAATTTTATTTTATTTTATACTCTATAAGTCTGAAATGTCCTCTACACATTGCTTCTTATGCACTGAGAATCGGAGTATCTGTCATGGAGTTGTAAGGCTCTGAATTGTTAGCCATACATTTCAACGCAAGCATTACATTTGTATTGCGTGTACTGGAAATTTTATGATGTATGCGTTAGGTCCCTTTTCGCGGAAACGATCCCATATAGCATCAAATTATTATATGGGCCCCCTCCCCTCTTTCCCATCACCAGAAGCACATGCATTCCCTAGTCCACCCACACACATCCACATCCACACACACATGCACACACATCCACATCCACATCCACACACACACACACACACCACACACACACACCACACACACACACACACACACACACACACACACACACACACACACACACACACACACACACACACATGCACACACACACACACCTAGATGCAATCTGCATCCCTCTGGTTATAAAGATGGCTCTGAGCACTGAGCTGGTGTGTCCTTCGAAAGTCTTCACACAGCTGAAGTCAGCGATGGCCCACAGCTTGATGGTCGAGTCCCCACTGGTGGTTGCAATACACTGCAGGGCAGAGGCCACACCCTAAAAAGTCATGTGACTTATCCCACATGCATCACCTGATCCACAGGAGAGAATTTGACGCTCCACACTCCCCTCCGGTGGCCTTTGAATGTTCCCAGGAGGGACCCATCCGACCGTTGCCATAGCTACAAGGCAAGCATGCATGTACTTAGTATGTAATGCAGTGAGAATTTACCTAATGCCAACACAGAATTGCAAGAAACACAATTCTTTTAAACATTTTAGCGCCAATATTTACTTTTCCTACACCCACAATCATACCTTAGCTGTTTTGTCCTGGGAACCAGTAACAATGAGCTTGTCATTTGGAGAGATGTCCACTGAATTGATGTCCTAATGTATGGTGTGGTGGAGTAGGTGGGCATTATTTAGAAATGACAGCCCTCTCACCTTCTCATGGGCTAGCTGGGTGTACTTGGCTGTTAGCTTCAAGGGCTCATCCTTAACACAAGAGAAGTTAACATATTGTTCACACACACACACACACACACACACACACACACACACACACACACACACACACACACACACTTTGTCAGAGCTCTGAATATTCTTGAAGTTCCACAGTTTCAGGGTTTGGTCTTGGCTGCCACTGATGACAAAGGTACCCTTTACCCTACACAGAGAAATACTCAGCTACACAGTTCCATCTGTATGGGAACAGAGTACCTAGAGAAAGCTACCGCACCCACTGATTGGGTGTGGCCTGTTCCCACGCCAACAAGAGAGAAACACTTTATCACCGGGTCCAACTGCCAAACTCGAATAGTATTATCCTGCACACACACACACACACACACACACACACACACACACACACACACACACACACACACACGCGCGCACAGTTCACACAGCAAAGTCTACTAGAGTAGAGGGGGACCTTCTGACCTTGGAGCCCGTGACGATCATGTTCCCATCGTGACTGGCATCTAAAGACAACACTATTCCACCATGTCCTGTCAGGATCTGACAGTTCTTTGTCTTCCGATCAAACACCTTCACTTGCTCGCTGTTGGTTGCCACGGCCAACAGGCCCTGCCCCTCTCCAACCAGCCTCAGGTCCAGTACCTCATCAGGGTATCCAATAAACTGCACACAAAAAGAATGACCCTCCAGTTAATTAACCTGGATCATGTGAGCCATGACCACACCCCCCTCACTACCTGCTTTGTCCTCTTCAGGTCTTCCCCAGTGTAGAACAGGATGTTGTGGTCATAGGTCACGCCCACTAGCCCCCCAATGGTTGGACGATACTGAAGGCTGACATAGGTGTGTGAGGCCTTGTCCTCAGCCTGCCCTGCTGGGGATGAGGGGGCGTGGCCAGCGAGGGGCTCCAGGGTTTTCAACACCTGTCCACTGGCGACACTCCAGAGACGAATCAATCCTAATGGTTTGCAAGGGGATATGGATGGGAGGGAGAGGTGGGAGGAGTGCAGAGGTGTTGTGTGGGAGGGAGAGGTGGGAGGATTGCAGAGGTGTGGTGTGGGAGAAAGAGGTAGGAGTGGGAGGGAGAGGTAGGAGTGCGGAGGTGTTGTGTGGGAGGGAGAGGTGGGAGGAGTACAGAGGTGTTGTGTGGGAGGGAGAGGTAGGAGGAGTGCGGAGGTGTTGTGTGGGAGGGAGAGGTGGGAGGAGTACAGAGGTGTGGTGTGGGAGGAGTGTGAAGGTGTGGTGTGGAAAGGTGGCAAGAGTGTGGAGGTGTGGTGTGGGAGGTGTGGGAGTAGTGTGGAGGTGTGGGAGGAAGGAGGAAAGAGGTATATAGTCAATGGGAAAGAAGACTACAGGATCATTTACCTTTGTCTCCAGCTGTTGCAACCACAATGTCTCCAGGTGAAGCAGCCAAACCTTTAATGTTCTGGCGAGCATCATTTGGAATGACAACCATTCCCTCGATACCCTGAAAATGAATTCATTAACAGCTACAACAGATGTCACTACCTAATAAGGCATAGTGCCCAGACCATCACCGCCTAATACGGCATGGTGCCCAGACCATCATTGCCCTATTCCTAGACACAAACAGCTCTCTCACCTCAAAGACAGTGACAGTTCCCTTGTTTCTTCCTGTGGTGAGGTCCCACACTAAGATCACCTTATCTCGACCACCACTGCACTCACACCCACACCAGATGCAAAACAACATTTTCAGCCATGCCAGAGATATTGCCATGACAACGCTCACCTGAGCAGGGTGTGTCCATCAGGAGAGAAGCCGAAAGACGTGACGGCGCTGACATGTCCACTGAGTAAGTGAATGCAACTGCACACCCAAGAGAGAGAACCTTTAATCACACATACACACAGACACACATATACACACACATATATACACACACACACAGACATATACACACACATATCACACATACACCGACACACACACCAACACACAACCTCCTTTCTGCCCACATACAACACTCATCCACACACACACACACACACACACACACACACACACACACACACACACACACACACACACACACACACACACACACACACACACACACACACACACCAGCTCTTCTGGAGATCCCACACTCTTATTGCACAGTCCATGGAGCAGCTGAACATCTTCAGCTGGCTGGGGTCTGGGTGGAACTGGACCAGACTGACCACACCCACTGACCCACGGAGGTTGTGGGTGCAATAGTTCTTGATGCAATCCCACACCTTGATCACACTGTCAGTAGCACCTGCACAGGAAAGGGAGGGGAAGAGGGGACCCCTTAACATCCCTCAATGGGTGCAACCTTTTAAAAAAAGTGAATATCAATCCATAATCACAGTTCTACACTGCAGTGAACTGGGCACTACACTACAGTGGACTGGGCACTACACTACAGTGGACTGGGCACTACACTACAGTGGACTGGGCACTACACTACAGTGGACTGGGCACTACACTACAGTGGACTGGGCACTACACTACAGTGGACTGGGCACTACACTACAATGAACTGGGCACTACACTACAGTGGACTGGGCACTACACTACAGTGGACTGGGCACTACACTACAGTGGACTGGGCACTACACTACAGTGGACTGGGCACTACACTACAATGAACTGGGCACTACACTACAGTGGACTGGGCACTACACTACAGTGGACTGGGCACTATACTACAGTGGACTGGGCACTATACTACAATGGACTGGGCACTACACTACAGTGGACTGGGCACTACACTACAATGGACTGGGCACTACACTACAGTGGACTGGGCACTACACTACCTCATCATCAGTGATGAATTGCTCCCATAAGGCCAATGTTCATCATCAGGGCCCATACACCTGCATAAGGTGCAATTAAACACAGAGGATGGAGAGGACATACCTGTTGCCAGAAGGGTTGATGTGGAATCGAAAGCCATAGACATTACAGGTCCTATGTGTCCCTGCGTGTGTGTGTGTGTGTGTGTGTGTGGTGTGTGCAAGACATGTGCATTATGTTGTGGAGATGTGTGCGTATGTACATGCAAGTGTGTGACAATTCCATCTGTCGTTGCCATAGGAATGAGCACATGGAGCCACACCTTCCATGATCGTGTACACGTCCCTTTCTGCCATTCGTACTGTTTCAGTAGAAGACTGCGCCAAGCCACAACTACAATCTGGAGAGGTGGGGGTGGGTGGGTGGGGGTGGGGGGTGGAGAGAGAGAGAGAGAGAGAGAGAGAGAGAGAGAGAGAGAGAGAGAGAGAGAGAGAGAGAGAGAGAGAGAGGGGGGGGGGGGTGGGGGGAGGGGGAGGGGAGAGAGAGGGAAGGCAGGAAAGAGCCCTGTATCATGAGTGTCCTTGAACAGACACTAGACACACCCCACCTGACTGTCCCCACTCACAGCTAGGCTGGTCACCTGATCCTCTTCCTATGAAAGGATAGAAGTGTTTAACCCTTTCCTGACCACATCAAGTTGGACCAGAAGTGTAGGACATATGACTCCCATTGTATGGCAAAGACCCCTCCCATTCTTGTTTTGTTTAATCTGACAGTTACATCAGTCAGATTAAAGAGACTGATAAGAGCTGCATCACAAATTCAACCCAATCTTAAAAGCACACACGCAGAGACTATGGACCTCCCATTTCCCTTTCCTTTCTCCACCCCTCCCCTCCTCGTTCCCGGTCCACTCCGTGCACACCTCTGCGATAGTGCGTTCCACGTGACCATCTTCTGTTGTCAGTATCTGCACCGCTGATCCACACGTGCAGAACATGTGACTGTCATCTCCCGAAAACTACATCAGGAGTACCAAATCGTATCGTGTCATTCCTCCATCTTCCTCCGAGGACATTTACCTCCACTCGTCCGCCCGTGTAAAAGGCTTCAATCTTGGCTTCCGCCTTGTAACTGCAGTCAAAGAGACGCTGACGGGTTTAATCACGTAGCTTGGCTTCTTACTTGGTTTTGAGGGTTACAATCTCTCCCGACGCCGTCTTAATGCCCTTCCCCATCACTCAGTGGTAGCACGTGGATAATGACGTCATGTACCATAAATTGCCTTGCGTGCTTAATTAATTGCAGTAAGCGCTTTCACGTTATGCTAAACAGAAAGCGAGCCGGGAAAGGGGCTAACAAAGATAGGTGCAGTGTTGGGCGTGGCAAATACATCTACTAGTTGCCTGGCAAAGACATTTTTATAATCAGAGCAGTATAAAAGGTGGTGTACGTGTTCAGTTTACGTTCCATGTCCAGAGATTGTGGACATCAGTGCATAACTCGGCTTAGAATTGTGATTAAAAAATTCTGATTTCACCGTTAAACTCACCAGACACTTTAGAGATTTATCACGTTATTAAAACAGCTAATTAATTTTAAAATGTATATTATTGTTTTCGCCTTTTAATTAATTAATTGTACGTCTGTATGATAGGGAAGTTAGGTGAGGTCATTGCTTTTACATAAATCCTGCCAAACTAAGGCTATCGTCGATTTTAGTGATCTAACCATACGCATGCGCGTCGGTCAGCGTTAGATTGTAACTCGTGCCCCTGCCATTTATCCTTTCAGAGGTCACATTAACTGTTATTTAACTATGTTATTGTTACGGCCGGATATCGTATGTGCATGCGTCCTGACTCAACGTCAACCTTGGCCTGAAAACGTTCGTAGATTACCATACCGCCTAATGCACTCTGGTACATGGTATACCATACAGTGCATGTATGGTGTAACATGACTCTTTTCGTAACCTCCTGCAGGTATTGACATCAATCCATTGCTTTGCCTAATAGAAAATATAATCAGTAACAGTTCTCAGGACTACCTACACCTTAACGTTCTGGTGTATAGTGTCAGGATGAATTGGCACTTCAGCAGATAAGGTGTTGAAAGTCCTGCCATCCATGTTAATGAACCACATTACTGATCAGTCAGGCCTTCTGCTTACCTTCCAATCACAAATGCCTTTGATATGGTCTCATAGTCTTCACAACCTTTGACTGCAGCTCTTGTGTGGTTACCTGCATGTTCAGAAACAAATTACTTATTTTGAGGGGGAAAGGATGCAGATATTTAGCATTACAATGTTGTACACAGATCTACATGTATGCATCCCTCCTTGGCAAGTGTGCAGTTACTGTTGGTTTGGGTCGCATATGTGGTATGTACTGACTGCATGCTATATAAGTGAGTGATGTTAGAACTTGACTGTGGGCAGCCAAATTATTCATTGCCTATTGTCTCTGTAATTAATGTTTTTACAGCAGTTAGCAATCACCATGCATCTTCTTGCACATTGTGTGGTCATAAAATAAACAATATTGTGTAATGTAGCTAGGTACTACATGTAAGGTACACACACACACACACACACACACACACACACACACACACACACACACACACACACACACACACACACACACACACACACACACACACACACACACACACACACACACACACACACACACACACACACACACACACACACACACACCAGTTCCTGATAAATATCTGACTTGGGGGACTAAGATAGAAAAAGACAAGATCATCATGTTGCTCGTCCTTGAGAATTTAGCACCATCACCACTGAATTTTCTCACCAGGCTGGAACAAAGTTAGACATTCCCCAAGCTGCAAATGAATGCAAAGATATACAATATGGGACAGTGTCCAGCAAAATCCCTTCTGGGTAGTTTTTCAAGTTTTCTTCTTTTTTTTTCATAAGCCTCTATCAAATTACATGTATTCTTACGCATCCAAAGTTGGACTATCCAACATGAAGTTATTGGGTACTGAATTTATAGTTACCCATTCATTTCCATGCGAGCATTACTTTTCTTTTTGCTAGACACACTGTCCATATATGTAAAAACACTAACCAGTCTAGTTATCTCCTCTTGAATTGCCATTTCAACGTGCCTATAAGACCCATCAAACGTTGGGATACTAAAATTGTTCCA
>JABACO010000015.1:1275366-1285366 GCA_013339895.1 Ephydatia muelleri
ACACACATACATACATACATACACACACACACATACATACATACATACATACATACATACATACATACATACATACATACATACATACATACATACATACATACATACATACATACATACATACATACATACATACATACATACATACATACATACATACATACATACATACATACATACATACATACATACATACATACATACATACATACATACATACATATGCACACACAGGTAATACACATGTACACAACACAACACACATAACACATACATAGATGAACATGCAAATACATACATACATACATGCAGACACACTGCAAATACATACATGCAGACACACATACACAATGCATACACATGTAAGCACACGCACACACACCTCACACGAACAAATGCACACAAGTCGAGCACTACACCTGCACATGGCCGTTGAGCGTAGCTGACAGGCATCAGTACAGCAGCAGCAGTCCAGTATCACACTGTTCCCCTGAGGTCACCACATAATCCATACCCCCGTCCCACGAACTGGAGGGAGGGAGGGAAGGAGGGAGGGAGGGAGGAGGGAGGAGAGAGGGAGGAGGGAGGGAGGAGGGCACACACACACAGGCACATAACAAAGGGTGGGGGGAAAGGCCTTGAGAGAGGAAGACACTGACCTGTGAAGCAATTCTGGGCCTTGGCACTGAGAACAGCCCCAATGCTGGTTCTACTGCAGTTGGAGAACATCTAAAGCCAACAGGGAAAAAACCCATCTTTTAGAGCACAAAGCCAGCCCCAGACCACTAACACAGCCATGTCAGGTAGAAACGCCCAAAGCAGTGCTCCTTCACTAACTCTTTTATTAAATGCAACCAAAAAAAAAAAAAAAAACTGTTCTTCTGCTCATATTTCGGATGATATATTGCAGGTGACAGGATGACTATAACACCTTAAGTGTTAACTTGCTGGCCTCCCTCCCTTCCCCCCCTCCCCTCCCCATTTGAACTCTATCCCAATGCTAGTTTTTGGGCCAACCTTGTGAGTGGGTTGTGATCCATCTTGTGCATACTGGTTCATGATGAACACATTGCTGCAGGAGGGAGTGGTAGCGGGATCGTGGTAGCTGCCCCAGCTGTGGCCAATCTCATGTCCAGTCACCAGCACCTCCTCCACGAAGACCAGGGGATTGGAGGATGAGGTGTACGAGCTCAAAGCTGTGTTGTAGATGATTCGGGTCCCAGATGAGCTGGAGAAGAAGCCTGTGGAGGTGTGGAGTGAGCCCCTCAACCCCCCAGAAGAAATGGGCCCACCTCAACCCTTGGAGAAACAAATTTGAATCCCTCTCCTCCATCAATCCAAGGAAAAACAAGCCTCCCCTCTCAAAAAAAACAAACAAACTCAAGCCATCCCTCTAACCTTAGAAGGAACACACACCCCCAATGCCTCTTCTTTATTCCATTGCAAGTTCTAACACTTCTGTGCAATTCTTATTCTTTTCTCCATTGAATGCCCACTTTCAATTCTTCCACACTCATTCCCTACGACTCACTGGTTGAGCATATCCCTCCAGTGGTGGTTGCACTGGGACTGGCAATGTT
The DNA here is from genome assembly GCA_013339895.1 of Ephydatia muelleri. NCBI lineage: Eukaryota > Metazoa > Porifera > Demospongiae > Spongillida > Spongillidae > Ephydatia > Ephydatia muelleri. The sequence goes on from JABACO010000015.1 coordinate 1,276,947, forward strand.
GTTCAGCCCTAGGAGGCCATTGGAGAGCACCCGATAGGTGAAGAGGTGTGCCAGACAGTATAGCCATCCCACACCTTCCCCTGGCCATCTCCTGTGTTGAACTTGTTCAGGAGCACTGAGGCATCGGATATGTCCTCTTGCGTGTTGTATGTGCTGCCAGAGTAGGAGGTGTGGATCATGATCTGGAAGAGAACATGTTATGAGTTAGTGGGTGCTGTGTGTTGTATGTGTGTGTGTGTGTGTTGTATGTGTGTGTGTTGTGCCATAGATAATAGCTTTCAGTAGCTAGGGGGTCTGGAAGGTCGCTGTCAGTTCCTAGTAACCCGGACGAGGAGATCGCGCGCTCCTAGATCCGCCACTGCAGAGGGAGCCAAAAAGAACACATCCAAGGTTGAAGGGAAGTTACGTAGCCATAAGTCGTCGCCACGTGATTATAATTGGGCACTGTCCTTATATGGCTTGTCCCTGTCGCGCGTATCGTATATACCATTTTGTGATTGTCCGCTTCGAATTCTATATAGAACGACCACATTGACAAATGTGGATATGCACACACGCATATGGAAAAGTAGCAACAGAAAAGGAACGTTGATTTCCCAGCTGTCATACTCATTCTCAGCCTTGCTGTGATTGTGCATGAGCTATTTTAAATTTACAGATTAGGCGAACGCAAGCCTGCAAAGACGCATTACGTAGAATACTTGATGCAACAACGTCTTGAACACTTTTATATGCATGTGAGGATTTCTGAGGTGGTATCATCAATCTGATCGCTTGCAGCTTAACCACCAACTATACCATTTGTGATCAATTGCCACTTGTCTTCTGTTCCGCAAGCCCATCCATTCACTAGCTGTTGTTTTTTGTAATGTTACATAGCTTTCGACTTCAATTGCATGCGGTTTGAGACTTCTCCATATCGTCAGTTTAGCAATATACATCTTTTTTGTATTGCACACTCTTTCGAGTAAGGTTCACGCTTTGCAGTAGAATAGCGGATGCTGATTCAGTGTAAGTTATAGAGCTTATAGGGGGTATGTAGAATTGATGCATGTTTTTGTCAAGTTGATACCATCTGGAAGCCGTCAGAATCAAATAGTGGAGTCGGGCTGGTGACCAAAAATCTTAACTGAATGTGTAACAGTGTAACTGCATGCATGATATGCGATAACTCCTTTGAATAAGATCGAGATGTAGAGCAGCTGGTGGTGAATCCTTTCTAGGAGAGATGCATAGGAAACCGCTGCTGGTGGCTCCTTTCTAGGAGATGGAGAAGCTCTATATACATGATGAATCAAAAGCAGTTGTTGGTTAACCCTTTCTAAGAGATGGAGAAGCAGCTGATGGTGGATCCTTTCCGAAGAAACAGCTGACGATGGATCCTTTCTAGGAGATGGAGAAGCAGCTGCTGGTGAAACCTTTCTTCGTGGAGAAACAGTTGAGCTTGGATCCTTTCTAGGAGATGGAGAAACAGCTGATGGTGAATCTTTTCTAGACAGTTTATCATGGATCCTTTCTAGGAGATGGAGAAGCAGGATTGAAGTGCGAAGCCGGATAAGCCATGCATGCAGCTGCATGGAGTGCTTTAGTGCCATTAGCCTGGATGGATGTTCATTCTATTTAAAAGGTGCATAAAGGAATTAATAGATTCATCATAGAGAGTCTGTATGTCTGTGATTGAAGGCAACTGACCACTTACTCTAGTAACTGTATATAACCATAGAGGACCTCTTCCACATGAATTGTAATGCAACACTCATGCACTTCTCAATAATGGAGCTTACTGCGTTCCTCCATACACAAGAGCTACAGGTCACGAGTATGTCTTAAAATTACCTGGTAAAGACCACACGACCTTTTCGGGCGATAATGATTCATATATCTGTGAAGAATATGTGATAAATGTGTCCGCCATTTTGACGCGTAAAGCCTTAAGTTTTCCACGTGGCTCAATCAGGCTCATTGATCTTACATGCCAGAATCGTGTTGTTTGGTAGGGTGTAAAAACCGACGGTTAAAAGCGATCGTGAGGCAATTGATGTACGGTCACTTTGCCCGTCAAAATGGCGGACACATTTTTCCACAGCTATGAATACATTATCGCCCGAAAGGTCTATATACTGTAGCTGTAGTACTGCGGTGGACCCTGAATATCTATTTAGAAGAAAATTATAATTACGTGCAATGCCCCTATAAAATCCTGGATACACGCCTGTTTCTTCACTATATTTTGTGCGGCCCACCTTGATCTCGACGCTTCCCAGGTAAGAGCCTTGTTTAGTAAGTTTTCAGCGCATAAACACAACGCTCTCACGTTATGCTAAACAGATAGCTGGCATGCATAGAGCAGTGAACGTTGCTATGCAGTGGCGCGTAGTTCTATTTGATCGGGGCGTATAAAATCGTCGTGTCCAACCGCGTCCACATCACTAAAGTTTTTCGCATTTTCATGCGTTTAAACCTTTGTCTTGGTTCAAGCGAATGTCAGATCCATGTATGCATGCACTGCAAGTCGTGTTGGCTTTGCACTTTTTCCTTTGCTTACTATTTTCCTTGATGCGGTGGATGGTTGAAGAATGGCTTTAGTTGCTGCTTCATATTTTTATGTTGCATGCCGGCACAGTTTCGGAGATCAGTACACTTTTTTTAGTTCAATGAACACACCCGCATATAACATTTTCTCTGGTTATGTTTCAATGCAAAATCAGTCTCACGTCAGCCAACATCCAGAGCTTGCATGTTATTTGATCCTATATATACCGTCTGCCCAACTTTAATTCTGATGTGTACTTATGAGCTGTTTTGTATTTATACATTCACATTTATACATGTGATCGCTTGAAATAAGCGGTTATTAAGTCTAGAGCGTGTCTGGGAATGTCCTGAATATAGCGTAGGTTTCAAAAGAGGTTCACTTAGTCCCCCCCGCCCCGTGAAGAAAATTTTTGAACCATTCGAAACAGCCGTGTAGGAAGTGTAGTTTTAATATAAAAACTTGATAATCATTCATTTGTGCAGTGAAACATGCCACATGTCTACTTAAGATGGGACAACAATCAATTAATCTCCAGCATGGCTTTATTTTTACTGTGTGCATGTATGTGTGATGCGTGTGTGCATGTGTACTACTTGTTCAATACAGAGGATCCGGCAAGAAACACTAATATGAACGGAATAACTGTCAGTGTGCTCATGGCTCTCCTGCTCATACAAGCTTCAAAGGTCTGTCACAGCTTAGAGCAATCTTTTATACCTTTCAGTGTACTAGCATATACTCTCCATAAACCATATATAGACGGGAGTGGTTGGATTTAAATGTACGGCAACAAGCCCAGCTCAAACAAATGAAGTGTTTTCATCAGAACCAAAGATACCAATGATTCACATATTCTGTGGTCAGATAAAAGGTGATAAGGCAGAAGGATTTCATGGCGCACCAGATGGAATAGCACCATCAAACTCTACAAAAATCACACCGGTCACAGGTGAGCAAGTAATCCGAGTTCAGTGATTTCTTTTATATAGTGAATGATTGTATAATTAACCGCACGCTTATCAATACACATGCACAGTCTTTCCAAAAAGTGCTAATAATATTAGCTGCTGTGATAGCTGTGACATACGAGTTCGTAAAAAAGTAGGCAATATTGACACCTGGATAGCGAAGAACAAACCCCAAGCACAGTGCTTCTTCCGATGGAGCATAGCTGACACCGTGACTTACCTGCAAAAGATCTATACAACATGCAATCTAAAAGCAGCACCAAATACTGAGCCATGCATCATGAACTACCTCGATCCAAAATACGCCATCCAATATCTGCTTGCGAGTAATAATAAGCAAGTAGTATCCGCCTATCCGATTGACATTCTAAAATCAAATGCCTGCAAATCATACTATACCTATACTCACGAACAACCAGCATCCTGCAAGCCCCCCAAGATGTAAGCAATGAGGAGCAAAGCAACAAGAAAAGCTGCAAGTAAAAAGTGTGACAGAGTAGAGACCGCTGTGTTAGAAAGTAGGTATTTGTGCATGTAGTTAACAAAAGCGTGCTTATAAAACAAATTGCGTGATTTGAAATTGATTGAACGGCAAGCATATGAAAGGCATATGTGCCCCGCTTAGTAAGCCATCAGATCTGCGTCAATCAGTCAATTGCAGTCAGCTAATGAGGCAAACTAATAAGGACAGGGGTGCATTTGTAACGTAGGTTCTCACAGTGTTCACCAAAGTATAATATCAAATATCAAGACTGACTAGTTGCCACGCAACTGCCAATATATATACGTACCAATCACAATACACGCACACAATGACCAATGATAGAATACTATATGTTTCATATACGCCACACATTGGGTTTTTGCGTACTGATGGTGCGCTAGACCTGCATTAGAGTACTTCTTCCGATGGAGCATAGTTAATAACAAACTGTTGAAACAGAGCGTTGTCTGCTGTGGAAACACTGTTATCTTTTTAATAATCCACTAGTTAATAACAAACCACAGGTGTAATATAATAACAAAATAACTAAATATATGTCACTGTCCTCAAAAAAAAAAAAGGCAATCTTCACTAGCAAAGGTGCCCAGGATTGAGATAGCATTACCTCGCTGTACAGCTATACAGCGAGGTATTGAATTAGATAAGGAAAAGGACTGCACTTCCCCTGACACCTTACGAACAATAGTGTTTGTTTTATTTAAGGTTTGTGCATGTTTAGCGGTTTTATGAACACTGATTTACCTTCAAAGTTTTCAAAGTTGCGAGTTTGTGGCATGTCTAGTGCTGCCTTCATGGCAAGTCCCCATGCAGGGATATCAGTAACTGCGATAGTTCAGTAGTATCCTGCTTTTCTCCTCACTTCCCACGGCTCTGATTTCCTCTTCAAGGACCTTTTCAGATCTTTCTGATGAAAGAATTCCCTGAACCTCATGCACTGAGACCGGGGACCAGGGCAGCTATGTCTGCATACACTTAAATTTGAATGCAGTCTTAGCGGAGTCATACACCAAAGAAGAATCGTCATGGGTTCCTGAAACAAGCCTTACAGCTGTCACTAAGCGGTAGGTAAACGGCTGTTTTTCCTCTTCTTGTGGTTTTAGGTGTACATTCTGTGCTTTATAGGAGCTATTTCAATCTGCAACCAAGCGTTAGAGAAATTATGGATAGTGTATCTAACTTTCTGTCTGGTCCGTCTGGCAGTCTAAAATCAGGGCTATTTGCAATGTCAATTTACTGTAGAATTAGAATGGATGTCTTCAAACACGTGGATTAGGGAAACTGTATCAAACAGTTGATTTCTCAGAACCCTTCTTCTTATCAGAGTGGGAAGTTTATGATCGACTGGGAGATGGGTGTCAAGTTGACTTCCCAATAAGAATGCACAGCAAGCTTAGATGGTCACCGATAGTCTACACCCAAGGTGAAGATGGAATGCTTGTTTACAAACAACAATCATGACCACACTCCCACACCACAAATAGTACATTCCCTTACCAAACAGCACTAGTGTAGTGTTGGTGATACACATAACTTTCTACAGTACATTTGTATCTTCCATGGCTTATGTTAGCAAAAGCATTGTGCGCTGGACTTTTCCATGACTTCTGTACATGCACACAATGCCTATGCTATAGCACTAAAGTCCCGACTGCATTGCATATGTGTGTACTTTAAGATTAGCATGTGCATGCATGTATGCAATGTAATTTTTAAAAGTAAACAATGTAGTGATCAGAAAATTTTCTTATAGTCAAATGTATCAACAACTTAATAATTTAATAAACATAAATCATATGCATATAAAATAAAATGATGTATGCAACGTTCAGAAATGCTTCTTAACTACATTCAAAACAACAACTTCTGAAAATGGGTCAACCGCAAGCACAATGGCCATTATAAACATACTCACCCTTCCACAATACCACTAAGTACTGAGTATTAGTCATAACAACGATAGCAGCAACACAAAAAAATATAGGCATTACAAAGACATGCTTGTTGAGCAGGTTCCTTTTTGGTGTGAGGCTCTGTCTGCCTCAATACCTCCTCCATACCAATAAGTTGCATTGTTTTCTTTTTGCGACTGCATACTTTTGTAGGCATTCTATGCGAGCTTCAGTTTTGATGAGGTCGCCTGTTGCATCCCACTTGTTGCTAGACAAATCATCATTATGCTTCTCAACACCTGTATGGATTTGTATGAACAATTTTTAGTGATTCACCTAACTCACCTTGACCTGAAAACACCCATAAATTCCCATATTGCCGCATATGATCAGGCACATGATACACCAGACAGTGCATGTAAGGTGTCACATTGACGTTGTGATAGCCTGCTGTTTTTATACTTAGGAAATTGCTTATCCACTGCTTTGCCTATCATTTTATCTTCATAAATATAAGCTACACATACATTGGTTGTGGACTTACCCCTCCCTGTTTAGATTGGGCATGGGAAAGCATACAATGGGATAAATAGGGGCTTTGTCAAATGGTTAGTGGGTAAGCCTGCCTCTCTATCTGCAAACCCCCCTCTAAACAAAACTAGATTGTCCCATTGTCTGGTTCCAGGTTTGATATAAATGGTGTTCTAGGGAAAGCAGAAATTCAGTATCATAGTCAGCCTATACGCTGACCCACCCACCACTCCACATGTGCATCGAATTGTACCTGTACACAGATTTTCTGGTCATACATCAATGGTAGGCGACACCCTTCGGGCTTCTACCCTGATCAACCACCCAAGCCACGGCAGACTGCGTCGTGGTGTGGCATATCTGGTGGAACCAAGGGGTGACTCAACGTTACCCTTGGCCCCAGGTCAGTTCAGCGGTTGTGGGCCAACCACTCTCCATGACCTCATCATGGTAGTGGCAAGTCTGGTCACATCCAAGAGTAGCCTGCGTTACCCTTGGTCCCAGGCCGGCTTGACAGGGGGGCCTGCACCCCTGTCATATGCCTGACCAGTTCAGCCTGACCCCCTTATGGGCAAACCAGTTAACCCGTTAACCCACTAACATAGGGAGAATGGAAACATGGGACATGGCTTTAATGATAGCGATGCTGTGAGCATGTGAAAGAAGGAGCATTCATGCAGCATTTAAAAGTATTGCATACTTAGATAATGCAAATGTATATATCTAATTCAGCAATGCTTACCAGATCCAGATAAGTGACATAAACTCTGAAAGCAAATAATGGAGTGCTAGGTACCCTATGTTATTATCATTCGGATCAATTGGAGTGCTGTCATCCTTTTTTACTAGCACTCCAGGTGAGGGTGAGTATCACCTAACAGGAGTGGTGATCATCCCTAATTGTTTGCAGTGAAGTGGTGAGTCCAATGTTGCTTCCTTCTCACTGTTGTGGCAGGGGCAATGTATTTGGGGTCCATGAAGGGGCTAAAAGGGTAAGACAAATATAAATTCTGTAAATGTGTATACACCATATCCATAATTAAGGTGCCATGGCACCCTCTTGCTCCCACCTTCTGCTGCCCCTGCCTATAGGTGCCACTTTGAGGTACCATGTGGCCACAACAACCTGTGTTAAATGGATGTGGTGCACACCATGTACAGAATGGTACCAGCTTATGAACTAATCAGTGGAGTAAATGATTGTCTGTTGAAACTCAACGCATCTTCAGAGTGAAAATCCAGGTGGACGTGGATACTTTGACCTACAGCCTCGTGATTTATAGACAACACTGCATGCATGTATACTAATACGAAGGCGTACCCGGCATCGAAATAGACGTATACTTCAATCGCTTCAATTCGCAAAACGCTGTTCTGTTCACTAATTGAGCCAGAAAAGCCGGACACAACTGAATACTATTGTACATTTAATTTCATTGCGGCGCACCTTTCGATCGACGTTTTTCTTGTAGACAGGAGCAGACTCTCGAGTCTGCAACGATGGATTATACTGAAGCGCTCTCTTGGGTTGTAGTCTAACCATAGATAGTATAGTAAGGGGATTGGAAACGAGTCACGTGAGCGCATCACTGGCTGTGGGCACTCCGCGTTACATCGTTAACACCTACTGAGAAGTTCGAAATCGTTCATATCTTCAGTTCGGTTGGTCTTGGTTCTTTTTATCTGCTCTGAAGCGCTTCACATACGTAGGAGAATATCTATAAGCGTTTTAGGTTGGAAAAATATGACGGGCAACTTCGAAAATTAGAAAAAAAAGTTTTTTTCAGGACGCATCGCACTTGTGTACCTTCTGTGCGCGGGCTGTTGTGCGTATTGATCAGTTCGTCGTGTTTTGTTGTTGGTTAGTCCTATTTGTATGTACTTGGCTACTTTTTTCGTCATTTTTTGATACATGCCACGCACAAAATACGCCTGGAGTGGGGATGGAGTCCATTAACTTGTGTACCTTCTGTGCGCGGGCAGTTGTGCGT
>JABACO010000015.1:1290366-1295366 GCA_013339895.1 Ephydatia muelleri
GCCTGCACATCTGTTGCTGGACATAATATCTTCATTTCTTTTGCGGTAGTTCTTTTGCTGAGGTCAGATTTGTTAACATAAATTACTGCACTAGATGCCTGACCATTTCGCCCAGCTCTACCACATTCTTGCATAACTTTCCACATCGGCAGAAGGCCTCCAGTGAATAACATGGTTGACATCTGCACAATCTACCCCCATACCAAATGCAATAGTGCATACTACTATGCAAAGAGAGCCAGTTTGCACACGAGAATGATTATACAATGCTTTCCTGAACCTCCTTTTGGGTGACACTGTCCACTAGTCTGAACTTGGACACATAAGGGGCAGCTGTCAGATTAATGCTAGGTGGTATCAAGCATCTAATCTCTCCGAGGTTGCTGAATTCCTGCCTAAAGTTATCTCCCCTGAAAATGCACACACAGTTATACGAATCCTGTCGTAGTGTAAGCGATAAACGCTTATGTCATGGTGGTCTGGGTACCAGACTAATCTGAAAGCATGTTCCTGTCGTACGATAGGCGGCAATGTCGCTTGTTGAATTTCTATTTCATTCGTAGGATATTATGATCACTTCAACATTCTGTCAATGAGTTATGCAATTTCTGGACAACACCCACTCATCGCTGCTTCCTAACTAAAAATCAATTTCGTAGCTACCTCCCTTATAGCTTTAATAGCACAGTTCAATTAGACAGATGTTCTTTAAATACATGTACATACGTACATACTTATCCAACTACCCCACCCATTGTTCCATCAATTGCAAGGTATGGTTTCACAGACTCAAGTGTTGCTTCTGTTTGATGGTAAAGCGAATTCAGTGTGCTAGCAATTGAACCCATGATCATTTACCCATCGATAATTTGGACAGCATTTGCAACAGCTCTAACGAGCCCCACAGCGGCATCCAAAGTAGCATCCTTAGATAATTCGTTTATTCGGCTTAGTCCAGACGAAGTGTCTGCTTCCTGAAATATACTGCGCAGTAGCTTTTCAAAAAACAGTACAATGGCCGTCAGTTCATCACCCACAGTAAATTCCTCCATTTCTGGCAAACGTAGTTTCATACGGATAGCCATCCACTTTTCATCTTTTGTCGCGGACAATGCCATGGCGAGGTCCTGCATTGTTTGCGCGCGTAGGAATTTTGACAGCAATTGTTTTCCGGCGCTGGTTTTGGGGTTGACATCCTCGGTCTGAAGGTTCAGGTCACAGACTCGTTGTCGGTAAGTGCCCATTATTGCCGTTTCCAACTCTTTCAGTTCACCATGCTTGCCAATCTCGCTTCCGATAGAACCAAAAGCTGAGCAAACATCATAGGGAGAAGCGCATTTAAACTGACGAAACACGTGCTTTGCTACCAGCTTGTTCGTAGCGCAAGCCATTCTGCCAGAGTTTTTTGACGGGTTATTGCAGATGAATTAGGTTGTTAATTAAATATTACGGTATTCATGAAGAGCGTGGTTTATTTTCAGACCGGCCGTTGCTACATGACCATCATAAAATGCGACTATATTGTCCATTAATTTGTCACTTGTCAAAATCAGTACGCACAACGTGCGAGTTTCTCCTTTCGTCCACAAAAGGCAAGTGTCTTTGTAGCTGTTTAATGACTTTCACGACGACCCATGAGAAGTTAGCCCAACATTCCGTAGCCGCACATTAAACACCAATTAAGAACATCGCGCGCCGCGGGCGCTGAGGCGCAACTGTAAAATCGATAGACGCGCTAGTATTAAGTAAAGTACTTTACTACTAGTATGCATAAAAATGTACATAGACCAACACAAAGTTGATAATGAACAAAAGAAGGCCATCATTATAACCTGCAGCCCCCCACCAAACAAACCAAAATACAGGTGAGGCTGCACTACTGAGACATCACACACAGCCCACATGACATGCCTGTGCATGTGACACGCCCCAGGCCCCTCCCCTATTTGAACAGGAGAGGTTCAAGTGTGCATACATAGGGACAATTTTAAGAGTTGCATACCCCCAACCAAACAAACCAAAATACAGGTGAGGCTGCACTACTGAGACATCACACACAGCCCACATGACATGTGACACGCCTTTGGCCCCTCCCCTTTTTGAACAGGAGTGGTTCAAGTGTGCAGGGACAATTTTAAGAGTTGCATGCCCCCAACCAAACAAACCAAAATACAGGTGAGGCTGCACTACTCAAACATCACACACAGCCCACATGACATGCTTGTGCATGTGACACGCCCTTGGCCCCTCCCCTTTTTGAACAGGAGAGGTTCAAGTGTGCGTACAAAGGGAAAATTTTTAAGAGTTGCATATCCCCAACCAAACAAACCAAAATACAGGTGAGGCTGCACTACTGAGACATCACACACAGCCCACATGACATGCCTGTGCTAGTGGCACGCCCTTGGCCCCTCCCCTTTTTGAACAGGAGAGGTTCAAGTGTGCATACATAGGGAAAAATGTTAAGAGTTGCATATCCCCAACCAAACAAACCAAAATACAGGTGAGGCTGCACTACTCAGACATCACACACAGCCCACATGACATGCCTGTGCTAGTGGCACGCCCATGGCCCCTCCCCTTTTTGAACAGGAGAGGTTCAAGTGTGCATACATAGGAACAATTTTAAGAGTTGCATGCCCCCAACCAAATAAACCAAAATACAGGTGAGGCTGCACTACTGAGACATCACACACAGCCCACATGACATGCTTGTGCATGTGACACACCCTTGGCCCCTCCCCTTTTATACAGGAGAGGTTCAAGTGTGCATACATAGGAACAATTTTAAGAGTTGCATGCCCCCAACCAAACAAACCAAAATACAGGTGAGGCTGCACTACTCAAACATCACACACAGCCCACATGACATGCTTGTGCATGTGACACACCCTTGGCCCCTCCCCTTTTATACAGGAGAGGTTCAAGTGTGCATACATAGGAACAATTTTAAAAGTTGCATACCCCCAACCAAACAAACCAAAATACAGGTGAGGCTGCACTACTGAGACATCACACACAGCCCACATGACATGCTTGTGCATGTGACACGCCCTTGGCCCCTCCCCTTTTTGAACAGGAGAGGTTAAAGTGTGAATGAAAGGGTCAAAGTTAATAATGAGTTACTGTTTTCAATGGACTTTCAAACACTCCATGAATACATTGTAATATATCATTAAGCTGTGCATGAGAATATCTTCATGGTGTCTTGAAATTTCACATTTATTCTGAAGTGCAGATAAGGAATGACAAAAAACTGATACACAAAGATTTTATGGAAGTGTGTTATTGAGAAAGTGACTGTTTGCTTGCTTACGACTGACGTTGAACTTAATGGCAATGAGAGCAGTAATGATCTAGGTAAAAATTGTTAAAGTAGCACATTATAATTTATTGCATGGAGTTTGAATCAATTACGTTACAGTCATACCACTGGCCACACAATAATCTTGTTGATTCTTGAGGTACAAACTGATGCCGTCAACTTAACATCACTTTCAGTCTCCACGAGATAATGAAATATCTCCAACACCTTTAGAGGGTTCAGAGTTGACTGGAAAACAAGTGCTGAATCTATCTGAACATGTTTACCATATCATAGCAGTGCTGTAAAGGCCAATTTGCATCAGCTTTAAGGCATTTTTCAATAGCAGGAATGTGCTGAAAATTTTTCCAGACTGGATCACTCTTATTGTAGGCTAAGTATGTGAAAAGTAGAAGTATAAAAGTATGTTACACTTACTTCCATTTCTTTCACAACTTTTCTGATAAGTTCCCTTTCAAATGGGCATTGTTCTTCCCTGCAATGACATAAATCCATATGCATGCATGCATAGTTTGTGATGCAAATGTTTGATGTCCTTACGTGTATGGCATCCTTTTCAATCTAGGAAGGTACTTGAAGTAGTGATCCTTACCCCATATAAGAGCAAATATGTCATTTGGATCTGGTTCATTTTCATAAGTAGGAACTAAAAAATTGGGATCTGCCATTCTCTCTTCATCACTTTCATCAGCATCATCTTCATCATCCATGTCACCATCGTCACCAAGCTGATCAGTTTGATCAATCTCAATATCATCACAATCGCTCTGCCCATGTTTAGCAGTATCATCCTGTATGCCACTATGACTATCATCAATGGTTATAGAGACACATGAAGACCTCTGCTACGAAAAATAAATTTAAAACTTCATGCATGTTTCAAATTTAAATTAGCGTACATCTGATTGCAGTGCATAGAGCACTCCACAAGACAGCTCATGAGCCATTTGAAGTCTAAATCCACCCATCATTTCCTATACAACTGCAAATCAATACACCATGTGAATATTGTAGCTCAATACCTGAGTATGAAGGCATGGGTAGCCTTCCACAAGCAATCTTGCTGCCTATACCACGTGCTGAGCTAGACGCACAGTAAGGTTTTGAATACTTCTACTTACAAAACACACAAAGGCACCACAATCATGTGAATTCTTCTGCATACTGTGATTTGAAGTCTAAAAGAGTAAAGTGTTCATTTACTATGTACAACACATGTAAGCACTAAAGCTGTACTGTGTCATTGTACTTCCAGTCTGATCGTAACATTTGAATGTTCCAAGCATATCTCATCTCATTGGCCAAATACATCCTATTTGCACACGCACAAACTGCATCTGTGCATGAATGCACAGACATACTGATCTTACCAAATCCAATTTATAGCGTCATAATTTGATTGCTGCAAAGAATCTATGCAATGGATTTCATGTAGTGAAACATAACCCATTCAAACCAACCACTAGACACCAATGCTGTGGTGTATGCACAGGGAAAAGTAGACAGTCATAATCCATGATGTTTTTCACCTGTGTTAAGATGATTAGTGTTTTGAATGCACGTTTTTCAAGATCACTTTACCTTGCAATGCCTCCGCACTGCATTATACCTTCGGCTTTATATACTGGTTTGTTTGGTTGGGGATATGCAATTCTTAAAATTTTTCCCTATGTAT
>JABACO010000015.1:1300366-1307866 GCA_013339895.1 Ephydatia muelleri
CAGTTCTTTGAACAAATGTCACAACATGCACAACCCATAACTTGTGCTGTTGAACAGTCAAAGTAAGAACACAGAATAGAGCGCCTGCACATCTGTTGCTGGACACAATATCTTCATTTCTTTTACGGTAGTTCTTTTGCTGAGGTCAGATTTGTTAACATAAATTACTGCACTAGATGCCTGACCATTTCGCCCAGCTCTACCACATTCTTGCATACCTTTCCAAGTCTGCAGAAGGCCTCCAGTGAATAACGTGGTTGACACCTGCACAATCTACCCCCATACCAAATGCAATAGTGCATACTACTATGCAAAGAGAGCCAGTTTGCACACGAGAATGATTTTACAATGCTTTCCTGAACCTCCTTTTGGGTGACACTGTCCACTAGTCTGAACTTGGACACATAAGGGGCAGCTGTCAGATTAATGCTAGGTGGTATCAAGCATCTAATCTCTCCGAGGTTGCTGAATTCCTGCCTAAAGTTATCTCCCCTGAAAATGCACACACAGTTATACGAATCCTGTCGTAGTGTAAGCGATAAACGCTTACGTCATGGTGGTCTGGGTACCAGACTAATCTGAAAGCATGTTCCTGTCGTACGATAGGCGGCAATGTCGCGGGATTGCTTGTTGAATTTCTATTTCATTCGTAGGATAATATGATCACTTCAACATTCTGTCAATGAGTTATGCAATTTCTGGACAACACCCACTCATCGCTGCTTCCTAACTAAAAATCAATTTCGTAGCTACCTCCCTTATAGCTTTAATAGCACAGTTCAATTAGACAGATGTTCTTTAAATACATGTACATACGTACATACTTATCCAACTACCCCACCCATTGTTCCATCAATTGCAAGGTATGGTTTCACAGACTCGAGTGTTGCTTCTGTTTGATGGTAAAGCGAATTCAGTGTGCTAGCAATTGAACCCATGATCATTTTCCCATCGATAATTTGGACAGCATTTGCAACAGCTCTAACGAGCCCCACAGCGGCATCCAAAGTAGCATCCTTAGATAATTCGTTTATTCGGCTTAGTCCAGACGAAGTGTCTGCTTCCTGAAATATACTGCGCAGTAGCTTTTCAAAAAACAGTACAATGGCCGTCAGTTCATCACCCACAGTAAATTCCTCCATTTCTGGCAAACGTAGTTTCATACGGATAGCCATCCACTTTTCATCTTTTGTCGCGGACAATGCCATGGCGAGGTCCTGCATTGTTTGCGCGCGTAGGAATTTTGACAGCAATTGTTTTCCGGCGCTGGTTTTGGGGTTGACATCCTCGGTCTGAAGGTTCAGGTCACAGACTCGTTGTCGGTAAGTGCCCATTATTGCCGTTTCCAACTCTTTCAGTTCACCATGCTTGCCAATCTCGCTTCCGATAGAACCAAAAGCTGAGCAAACATCATAGGGAGAAGCGCATTTAAATTGACGAAACACGTGCTTTGCTACCAGCTTGTTCGTAGCGCAAGCCATTCTGCCAGAGTTTTTTGACGGGTTATTGCAGATGAATTAGGTTGTTAATTAAATATTATGGTATTCATGAAGAGCGTGGTTTATCGGCCGTTGCTACATGACCATCATAAAATGCGACTATATTGTCCATTAATATGTCACTTGTCAAAATCAGTACGCACAACGGGCGAGTTTCTCCTTTCGTCCACAAAAGGCGAGTGTCTTTGTAGCTGTTTAATGACTTTCCCGACGCGCGTTAGCGCCAAGCAATATTTCTCGAGAAAATTCCAGGCTAGTAAAAGCGACTCTGCCTACAAACTCGACCGTTACTGATACGCTGTAAGTGTGTAGTTTATATTGAGATGATCTGGTGCCAAAGCGCACGTGCTCATGCCTTTACAATGTACATACAGTTGATAGGGAGAATTCGTCATGTCTGTATGTGTGTCTATGTGCAGTGACATATATTTAGTTATTTAGTTATTATATTACACCTGTAGTTTGTTTATTAAAATGTTAACACAATTCACCTGAGGAGGTGAGCTTAACATAACCATAATGGTCATACATAACACACACACACACACACACACACACACACACACACACACACACACACACACACACACACACACACACACACACACACACACACACACACACACACACACACACACACACACACACACACACACACACACTCACGCACACACAAATCAATAACACACACACACACACACACACCATACATATGCTCCATACACACACACCCCTACACATGCCCATGCATACACACTCCATACACACACACCTCGTACACACATCCCGTCATACACACACCCATACACACTCACACACACCCCATACACACTCACACACACATACACGCACCATACATGTGCACACACGCATACACACATACACATACTCACACTCACATACACATGAATCACTCTGCTGTGGCAAATAATCCATGCAAATCTTAAAATAGGCTGACAGCATGATGAAGACAACCGAAACATGGGACATGGAATTGGAGGGCTTTTGACAGGCACAAAATGACTTAGAACACACAAGGTCTTTAGCACATGTACATGATTAATTGTGCATACCAATGGATGGGCTTTGATTGGAGAGAGAGAGTTGCATAGAGAAATAGTAGAAGTCTTTTTTGATCGTAGAGTCAGTATTAAATGATTTTTACCCCACACTGCAGGGTATCGAACATACAGAAAGCATACAAATGCACACACACATATAGACACACACACTGACACACATGCTCACACACACAGAGAGAGAAGCACACTATCAATCAAGTGTGCATGGCAATGGATGGGTAGAGTGGGGTCAAAGTGGGGGAATTGCATAGAGGAACACACACACACACACACACACACACACACACACATTTAATACACATAACCACACAAATAGAGACTCATTTCATACCACTGTACAATGGCCACAGAGGTACACCATGCAAGATGAAAACCACCATATCATTATGGGACATGCATGGAATAGGACATCTTTTGCTATTAAACCTCGGATTAATGAACTGACATACTGGCTCAAAAAGGGTCTTTAGTAGCTATATATACTTAATCAAGCTCTTAACACAGATATCTCACAAATAGCTGATATTTTAGACACACATCCATACAACAGTTTAGGGTGCAGTTGGGTCTAGATTGACCATCCTCGCATGGCATCAACATCTGTTGTAACTTAGCAAAAGCCCTCCAATTCCATGTCCCATGTTTCGGTCATCTTCATCATGGTGTCAGCCTATTTTAAGATTTGCATGGATTTTAAATTATTTGCCACAGCAGTGTATGGGTGTGTGGGGTGTTTGTGCAAGAGTGTGTATGGGGTGTGCGTATGAGGTTTGTGTGTGTATGGGGTGTGTATGGGTGTGTGTGTGTATGAGGTGTGTATGCGTGGGTGTGTGTATGGGGTGTGTGGGTGTGTGTGTGTGTATGGGGTGTGTATGGGTGTGTGTATGGGTGTGTGTGTGTGTATGATGTGTGTGTATGGTGCGTGTGTGCACGTGTGTGTATGGTGCGTGTGTGCACGTGTGTATGTGTTTGTGTGTGTGTGTGTGTGTGTGTGTGTGTGTGTGTGTGTGTGTGTGTGTGTGTGTGTGTGTGTGTGTGTGTGTGTGTGTGTGTGTGTGTGTGTGTGTGTGTGTGTGTGTGTGTGTGTTATTGGGTTATTGGTGTGTGCTTGGGAGTATGACCATTATGGTTATGTTAAGCCCACCCTCCCTCAGATGAATTGTGTTAACTACTCTTAGTAGGTAATTGAAATTCATTGTGTGGTGGTTCCTTTAGCTGCTTTGGTTTCAGTGTACAAAACCTTTGCTGTACAGGCTTTTAAAGTTAGGGTATACGTTATTGTTTGCATGTCTTAACTTAATGCTATTACTGGAAATGGTGTTTCCCTACACCTGTCCACAAACCAAGGAATTGCATAGCACACACACAAACTCACACACATACACACACACACACACACACACACACACACACACACACACACACACATACACAAACTGACCCACAGGACGCACAGAGACACACAAACACAGACACACACAGAAACGCATGCGCAGACACATGGATTTTTACCTCACACAAGCTAATGCACACATGCACAGGGTACCACAGGTTAACACACATAACACACACAAATGCACTCACACAGACACACACAGACACACAAAGAAACACATGCGCAGACACATCGATTTTTACCACACACATACATTATTATTATTATTATTTATATTGCATGGATACAAATAATATATATGCAAGTCATCTGACTACTCATGCTCGCATAGAGATACAGACCTAGACAGGATAGCTCTGGCGTTAGCTCTGATGAGAGCCAGGCTGAGCCTACCATATAAACTGGTTTTGGCTTTGGAAAGGGACCAGCCCATTCTCACTGCAAGGCGATTTGCTAGCTGAGACAAACATTGCCTAGCCTCTGCTACCCAACATCTGTACATTTCAATTGCAATGGAATGCATACCCCATCACGTTCTTGGCATTTTTCATTACTTGCTTGCTTGATACTTGCTGCTTTCAGCTGCCTGTGCAGCTGATCCCGCCCTCACACTCGCTTCTGACAATACAGTTGAGTTTAGCGGAGATGTTCAAGAGCACCAGGTCGACCTAATTCCCAGTTGGGGACCAAAATGTCAGCAGGGCGTGTACGATGTCCTTCATGTCCCAGACCACAGCCAGCTTCCAGCTTGGGACTTAGGCATGCACAATGACACGACTCCAATAAAATGTCTCTCAATCGGTTGTGCCAGTTGACAACATCACCCCCATACTTACAGGTAAGCGCATGATGGTTATGTGGGTCCAGGGCATGTGATGGGCAGTATGGGCCGCTGTGAGTACCACTGACAGGGATTCCAAGCCACCACTTGATGGCAGTGTGGAGTTCTGATGGCTCAAGAACAGGTTGAGTCCCAAAGATGGTACAACTGATAACCAGGCAGAGGCATGGGTGGATGAAACAGAGAGTAGGCGTGCGTTGTCTGCTGGGGAAACACTGTTATCATTTTAATAATGCACTAGTTAATAGCAAACTACAGGTGTAATATTATATGTCACTGTCCTCAAAAACAAGGCAATCTTCGCTAGCAAAGGCTGAGACAGCATTACCTCATTGCCAAGGCACCTGCTCACTTTGTCTGATCTATTTGTGACATCACTCTTATGACAGCTATCACATTATCAGCAATGCTAACAAGTGAGGTGCTGACAGCTGTCCCTACATAATCACTTCTATGGCACAGTCACAAAAAATTATATTCAGATTGTTGGCTTTTACATTTACAATCAGTGCACTTACAGTTCTTTGAACAAATGTCACAACATGCACAACCCATAACTTGTGCTGTTGAATAGTCAAACTGAGTAAGAACACAGAATAGAGCGCCTGCACATCTGTTGCTGAACACAATATCTTCATTTCTTTTGCGGTAGTTCTTTTGCTGAGGTCAGATTTGTTAACATAAATTACTGCACTAGATGCCTGACCATTTCGCCCAGCTCTACCACATTCTTGTATACCTTTCCACGTCTGCAGAAGGCCTCCAGTGAATAACATGGTTGACACCTGCACAATCTATCCCCATACCAAATGCAATAGTGCATACTACTATGCAAAGAGAGCCAGTTTGCACACGAGAATGATTTTACAATGCTTTCCTGAACCTCCTTTTGGGTGACACTGTCCACTAGTCTGAACTTGGACACATAAGGGGCAGCTGTCAGATTAATGCTAGGTGGTATCAAGCATCTAATCTCTCCGAGGTTGCTGAATTCCTGCCTAAAGTTATCTCCCCTGAAAATGCACACACAGTTATACGAATCCTGTCGTAGTGTAAGCGATAAACGCTTACGTCATGGTGGTCTGGGTACCAGACTAATCTGAAAGCATGTTCCTGTCGTACGATAGGCGGCAATGTCGCTTGTTGAATTTCTATTTCATTCGTAGGATAATATGATCACTTCAACATTCTGTCAATGAGTTATGCAATTTCTGGACAACACCCACTCATCGCTGCTTCCTAACTAAAAATCAATTTCGTAGCTACCTCCCTTATAGCTTAGCACAGTTCAATTAGACAGATGTTCTTTAAATACACGTACATACGTACATACTTATCCAACTACCCCACCCATTGTTCCATCAATTGCAAGGTATGGTTTCACAGACTCAAGTGTTGCTTCTGTTTGATGGTAAAGCGAATTCAGTGTGCCAACAATTGAACCCATGATCATTTTCCCATTGATAATTTCGACAGCATTTGCAACAGCTCTAACGAGCCCCACAGTGGCATCCAAAGTAGCATCCTTAGATAATTCGTTTATTCGGCTTAGTCCAGACGAAGTGTCTACTTCCTGAAATATACTGCGCAGTAGCTTTTCAAAAAACAGTACAATGGCCGTCAGTTCATCACCCACAGTAAATTCCTCCATTTCTGGCAAACGTAGTTTCATATGGATAGCCATCCACTTTTCATCTTTTGTCGCGGACAATGCCATGGCGAGGTCCTGCATTGTTTGCGCGCGTAGGAATTTTGACAGCAATTGTTTTCCGGCGCTGGTTTTGGGGTCGACATCCTCGGTCTGAAGGTTCAGGACACAGACTCGTTGTCGGTAAGTGCCCATTATTGCCGTTTCCAACTCTTTCAGTTCACCATGCTTGCCAATCTCGCTTCCGATAGAACCAAAAGCTGAGCAAACATCATAGGGAGAAGCGCATTTAAATTGACGAAACACGTGCTTTGCTACCAGCTTGTTCGTAGCGCAAGCCATTCTGCCAGAATTTTTTGACGGGTTTATTGCAGACGATGAATTAGATTGTTAATTAAATATTACGGTATTCATGAAGAGCGTGGTTTATGTTCAGACCGGCCGTTGCTACATGACCATCATAAAATGCGACTATATTGTCCATTAATTTGTCACTTGTCAAAATCAGTACGCACAACGGGCGAGTTTCTCCTTCGTCCACAAAAGGCGAGTGTCTTTGTAGCTGTTTAATGACTTTCACGACGCGCGTTAGCGCCAAGCAATATTTCTCGAGAAAATTCCAGGCTAGTAGAAGCGACTCTGCCTGCAAACTCGACCACTATACGCTGTAAGACTGTGTAGTTTATATTGAGGTGATCTGGTGCCAAAGCGCACATGCTCGTGCATTTGCATTGTACATACGGTTGATAGGGAGAATTCGTCATGTCTGTATGTGTGTCTGTATGTGTGTCTATGTGCAGTTATTTAGTTATTATATTAGACCTGTAGTTTGTTTATTAAAATGTTAACACAATTCACCTGAGGAGGTGAGCTTAACATAACCATAATGGTCATACATATAACACACACACACACACACACACACACACACACTCACGCACACACACAAAAATCAATAACACACACACACACACCATACATACGCTCCATACACACACACCCCATACACATGCCCATACACACATGCCCATGCA
>JABACO010000015.1:1310366-1322866 GCA_013339895.1 Ephydatia muelleri
TACAATGTCCTCCATGTCCCAGACCACAGCCAGCTTCCAGCTTGGGACTTAGACATGCACAATGACACAACTCCAATAGAATGTCTCTCAATCGGTTGTGCCAGTTGACAACATCACCCCCATACTTACAGGTAAGCGCATGATGGTTATGTGGGTCCAGGGCATGTGATGGGCAGTATGGGCAGCTGTGAGTACCACTGACAGGGATTCCAAGCCACCACTTGATGGCAGTGACGAGTTCTGATGGTCAAGGGATAGGTTGAGTCCCAAAGATGGTATAACTGATAACCAGGCAGAGGCATGGGTGGATGAAACAGAGAGCAGGCGTGTGTTGTCTACTGGGGAAACACTGTTATCATTTTAATAATGCACTAGTTAATAACAAACTACAGGTGTATATATAATAACTAAATAGCTTAATATATGTCACTGTCCTAGGCAATCTTCGCTTAGACAGCATTACCTCATTGCCAAGGCACCTGCTCACTTTGTCTGATCTATTTGTGATATCACTCTTATGACTGCTGTCACATTATCAGCAATGCTAACAAGTGAGGTGCTGAATTCTTAGCAGCTGTCCCTACATAATCACTTCTATGGCACAGTCACAAAAAAGAGATGAATTACATTAAGATTGTTGGCTTTTACATTTAAAATCAGTGCACTACAAATGTCACAACATGCACAACCAATAACTTGTGCTGTTGAACAGAACACAGAATAGAACGCCTGCACATCTATTGCCAGACACAATATCTTCATTTCTTTTGCGGTAGTTCTATTTCTGAGATAAGATTTGTTTACATAAATTACTGCACTAGATGCCTGACCATTTCGCCCAGCTCTACATCGCAACAACGGAAATTCACACCCCGCAACAACGGAAAATTACAGACATTCATAGCTTACGTTGCGCCCACTAATTGCATTTGCGTGAAAGCCTAAGGAACTGTTGAGCCAGATCAGTATGATAGGCGGCAACGTCGCGGGATTGCATGTTGAATATCTATTTCATTCGTAGGATAATATGATCACTTCAACATTCCGCGCCAAGTTATGTCAGCAATTTCTGGACAACACCCACTCATCGCTGCTTCCTTACCAAAAATCACCTCCCTTATAGCTTAACACAGTTCAATGAGACAGATGTTCTTTAAATACATGTACATACTTATTCAACTACCCCACCCATTGTTCCATCAATTGCAAGGTATGGTTTCACAGACTCAAGAGTTGCTTCTGTTTGATGGTAAAGCGAATTCAGTGTGCTAGCAATTGAACCCATGATCATTTTCCCATCGATAATTTGGACAGCATTTGCAACAGCTCTAACGAGCCCCACAGTGGCATCCAAAGTAGCATCCTTAGATAATTCGTTTATTCGGCTTAGTCCGGACGAAGTGTCTACTTCTTGAAACATACTGCGCAGTAGCTTTTCAAAAAACAGTACAATGGAGTCCATTTCGTCACCCACAGATTTAGGAGTAAATTCCTCCATTTCTGGTAAACCTAATTTCATACGGATAGCCATCCACTTTTCATCTTTTGTCGCGGACAATGCCATGGCGAGGTCCTGCATTGTTTGCGCGCGTAGGAATTTTGACAGCAATTGTTTTCCGGCGCTGGTTTTCGGGTTGATATCCTCGGACTGAAGGTTCAGGTCACAGACTCGTTGTCGGTAAGTGCCCATTATTGCCGTTTCCAACTCTTTCAGTTCACCATGCTTGCCAATCTCGCTTCCGATAGAACCAAAAGCTGAGCAAACATCATAGGGAGAAGCGCATTTAAATTGACGAAACACGTGCTTTGCTACCAGCTTGTTCGTAGCGCAAGCCATTCTGCCAGAGTTGTTTGACGGGTTATTGCAGATGAATTAGATTGTTAATTAAATATTACGGTATTCATGAAGAGCGTGGCTTATTTTCAGACCGGCCGTTGCTACATGACCATCATAAAATCTCCTTTCGTCCACAAAAGGCGAGTGTCTTTGTAGCTGTTTAATGACCTTCACGACGCGCGTTAGCGCTAAGCAATAATTCTCTTCCAGGCTAGTAAAAGCGACTCTGCCTACAAACTCGACCGTTATACGCTGTAAGAATATGTAGTTTATATTGATGTGATCTGGTGCCAAAGCGCACGTGCTCGTGTATTTACATTGTACATACGGTTGACAGGGAGAATTCGTCATGTCTGTATGTGTGTCTCTATGTGCGTGTGTATGTGTGTGTACATTTGCATGCTTTCTGCATGTGTGTTACCCTGTGCATGTGTGTATTAACCTGTGTGTGGTAAAAGTCCACTCTATAATCCAAAGGTCTCGACCATTCCTCTATGCAATTCCCTGGTTTGTGGACAGGTGTAGGGAAACACACCATCTCCAGTAATAGCATTAAAGTTAAGACATGCAAACAAAACTTATACCCAGCTAGCTAATGTAAGAGGCCTGTAGAGTAAAGGATTCCATACACTGAAACCAAAGCAGATAAGGGAATCACCACACATTGAATTTCAATTACCTACAAAGAATAGTTAACACAATTCACCTGAGGAGGTGGGCTTAACATAACCATAATGGTCATACACAAATCAATCACACACACACACACACACACACACACACACACACACACACACACACACACACACACACACACACACACACACACACACACACACACACACATACACACACACATACCATACACACACACCCCATACACACTCCATACACACACACCTCGTACACACATCCCGTCATACACACACCCCATACACACATACACGCACCATACATGTGCACACACACATGCACACATACACATACACATACTCTCACACACATGAATCACTCTACTGTGGCAAATAATTCAAAATCTTAAAATAGGCTGACACCATGATGAAGAAGAACGACTGAAACATGGGACATGGAATTGGATGGCATTTGACAGGCACAAAACGACTTAGAACACACAAGGTCTTTAGCACATGTACGTGATTAATTGTGCATACCAATGGATGGGCTTTGATTGGAGAGAGAGAGAGTTGCATAGAGAAATAGTAGAAGTCTTTTTTGATCGTAGAGTCAGTATTAAAAGATTTTTACCCCACACAGGGTATCGAACATACAGAAAGGATACAAATGCACACACACATATAGACACACAGACAGACACATACTGACACACATGCTCACACAGAGAGAGAGAGAGAGAAGCACACTATCAATCAAGTTTGCATGGCAATGGATGGGTAGAGTGGGGTCAAAGTGGGGGAATTGCATAGAGGAACACACACACACACACACACACACACACTTAATACACATAACCACACAAATAGAGACTCATTTCTTACCACTGTACAATGGCCACAGACGTACACCATGCAAGATGAAAACCACCATATCATTATGGGACATGCATGGAATAGGACATCTTTTGCTATTAAACCTCGGATTAATGAACTGACATACTGGCTCAAAATGGGTCTTTAGTAGCTATACATACTTAATCAAGCTCTTAACACAAATGGCTGATATTTTAGACATACATGCATACAACCATTTAGGGTGCAGTTGGGTCTAGATCGACCATCGTCGCATGGCATCAGCATCTGTTGTAATTTAGCAAAAGCTCTCCAATTCTATGTCCCATGTTTCAGTTGTCTTCATCATGGCGTCAACCTATTTTAAGATTTGCATGGATTTTAAATTATTTGCCACAGTAGAGTGATTCATAAGTGTCCATGTGTGTGTGTGTGTGTATGGGTGTATGGGTGTGTGTGCAAGGGTGTGTATGAGGTGTGTGTATGAGGTTTGTGTGCGTATGAGGTGTGTATGGGTGTGTGTGTGTGTGTGTATGGGGTGTGCATGTGTATGGTGCATGTGTGTGTATGGTGCGTGTGGGTGTGTGTGTGTGAGTGTGTGTGTGTGTGTGTGTGTGTGTGTGTGTGTGTGTGTGTGTGTGTGTGTGTGTGTGTGTGTGTGTGTGTGTGTGTATTGGTGTGTGCTTGGGAGTATGACCATTATGGTTATGTTAAGCCCACCCTCCCTCAGATGAATTGTGTTAACTACTCTTAGTAGGTAATTGAAATTCATTGTGTGGTGGTTCCTTTAGCTGCTTTGGTTTCAGTGTACAAAACCTTTGCTGTACAGGCCTTTAAAGTTAGGGTATAAGTTATTGTTTGCATGTCTTAACTTTAATGCTATTCCTGGAGATGGTGTGTTTCCCTACACCTGTCCACAAACCAAGGAATTGCATAGCACACACACACAAACACACACACACACACACACACACACACACACACACACACACACACACACACACACACACACAAACTGACCCACAGGATGCACAGAGACACACAAACACAGACACACACAGAAACGCATGCGCAGACACATGGATTTTTACCACACACATACATTATTATTATTATTATTTATATTGCATGGATACACATAATAAATATGCAAGTCATCTGTCTACTCATGCTCAAATAGAGATACAGTCCTAGACAGGATAGCTCTGGTGTTAGCTCTGATGAGAGCCAGGCTGAGCCTACCATATAAACTGGTTTTGGCTTTGGAAAGGGACCAGCCCATTCTCACTGCAAGGCGATTTGCTAGCCGAGACAAACATTGCCTAGCCTCTGCTACCCAACATCTGTACGTTTCAATTGCCAATGGAATGCATACCCCATCACGTTCTTGGCATTTTTCATTACTTGCTTGCTTGATGCTTGCGGCTTTCAGCTGCCTGTGCAGCTGATCCTGCCCTCACACTCGCTTCTGACAAAAAGTTGTGTTTAGCGGAGATGTGATGGTAAGATCAAGAGCACCAGGTTGACCTAATTCCCAGTTGGGGACCAAAATGTCAGCAGGACATGTACAATGTCCTTCATGTCCCAGACCACAGCCAGCTTCCAGCTTGGGACTTAGGCATGCACAATGACACGACTCCAATAGAATGTCTCTCAATCGGTTGTGCCAGTTGACAACATCACCCCCATACTTACAGGTAAGCGCATGATGGTTGTGTGGGTCTAGGGCATGTGATGGGCAGTATGGGCAGGGATTCCAAGCCACCACTTGATGGCAGTGTGGAGTTCTGATGGCTCAAGGGACAGGTTGAGTCCCAAAGATGGTACAACTGATAACTAGGCAGAGGCATGGGTGGATGAAACAGAGAGCAGGCGTGCGTTGTCTGCTATGGAAACACTGTTATCATTTTAAAAATGCACTAGTTAATAACAAACTACAGGTGTACTATTATATGTCACTGTCCTCAAACACAAGGCAATCTTTGCTAGCAAAGGCTGAGACAGCATTACCTCATTGCCAAGGCACCTGCTCACTTTGTCTGATCTATTTGTGACATCACTCTTATGACAGCTATCGCATTATCAGCAATGCTAACAAGTGAGGTGCTGACAGCTGTCCCTACATAATCACTTCTATGGCACAGTCACAAAAAATTATATTAAGATTGTTGGCTTTTACATTTACAATCAGTGCACTTACAGTTCTTTGAACAAATGTCACAACATGCACAACCCATAACTTGTGCTGTTGAACAGTCAAAGTAAGAACACAGAATAGAGCGCCTGCACATCTGTTGCTGGACATAATATCTTCATTTCTTTTGCGGTAGTTCTTTTGCTGAGGTCAGATTTGTTAACATAAATTACTGCACTAGATGCCTGACCATTTCGCCCAGCTCTACCACATTCTTGCATAACTTTCCACGTCTGCAGAAGGCCTCCAGTGAATAACATGGTTGACACCTGCACAATCTATCCCCATACCAAATGCAATAGTGCATACTACTATGCAAAGAGAGCCAGTTTGCACACGAGAATGATTTTACAATGCTTTCCTGAACCTCCTTTTGGGTGACACTGTCCACTAGTCTGAACTTGGACACATAAGGGGCAGCTGTCAGATTAATGCTAGGTGGTATCAAGCATCTAATCTCTCCGAGGTTGCTGAATTCCTGCCTAAAGTTATCTCCCCTGAAAATGCACACAGTTATACGAATCCTGTCGTAGTGTAAGCGATAAACGCTTACGTCATGGTGGTCTGGGTACCAGACCAATCTGAAAGCATGTTCCTGTCGTACGATAGGCGGCAATGTCGCAGGATTGCTTGTTGAATTTCTATTTCATTCGTAGGATAATATGATCACTTCAACATTCTGTCAATGAGTTATGCAATTTCTGGACAACACCCACTCATCGCTGCTTCCTAACTAAAAATCAATTTCGTAGCTACCTCCCTTATAGCTTAGCACAGTTCAATTAGACAGATGTTCTTTAAATACATGTACATGCGTACATACTTATCCAACTACCCCACCCATTGTTCCATCAATTGCAAGGTATGGTTTCACAGACTCAAGTGTTGCTTCTGTTTGATGGTAAAGCGAATTCAGTGTGCTAGCAATTGAACCCATGATCATTTTCCCATCGATAATTTGGACAGCATTTGCAACAGCTCTAACGAGCCCCACAGCGGCATCCAAAGTAGCATCCTTAGATAATTCGTTTATTCGGCTTAGTCCAGACGAAGTGTCTGCTTCCTGAAATATACTGCGCAGTAACTTTTCAAAAAACAGTACAATGGCCGTCAGTTCATCACCCACAGTAAATTCCTCCATTTCTGGCAAACGTAGTTTCATATGGATAGCCATCCACTTTTCATCTTTTGTCGCGGACAATGCCATGGCGAGGTCCTGCATTGTTTGCGCGCGTAGGAATTTTGACAGCAATTGTTTTCCGGCGCTGGTTTTCGGGTTGACATCCTCGGTCTGAAGGTTCAGGTCACAGACTCGTTGTCGGTAAGTGCCCATTATTGCCGTTTCCAACTCTTTCAGTTCACCATGCTTGCCAATCTCGCTTCCGATAGAACCAAAAGCTGAGCAAACATCATAGGGAGAAGCGCATTTAAATTGACGAAACACGTGCTTTGCTACCAGCTTGTTCGTAGCGCAAGCCATTCTGCCAGAGTTTTTTGACGGGTTATTGCAGATGAATTAGATTGTTAATTAAATATTACGGTATTCATGAAGAGCGTGGTTTATTTTCAGACCGGCCGTTGCTACATGACCATCATAAAATGCGACTATATTGTCCATTAATTTGTCACTTGTCAAAATC
This sequence comes from Ephydatia muelleri, assembly GCA_013339895.1. Taxonomy (NCBI): domain Eukaryota; kingdom Metazoa; phylum Porifera; class Demospongiae; order Spongillida; family Spongillidae; genus Ephydatia; species Ephydatia muelleri. Next base: position 1,317,525 of record JABACO010000015.1, read on the forward strand.
AGTACGCACAACGGGCGAGTTTCTCCTTTCGTCCACAAAAGGCGAGTGTCTTTGTAGCTGTTTAATGACTTTCACGACGACCCATGAGAAGTTAGCCCAACATTCCGTAGCCGCACATTAAACACCAATTAAGAACATCGCGCGCCGCGGGCGCTGAGGCGCAACTGTAAAATCGATAGACGCGCTAGTATATAGTAAAGTACTTTACTACTAGTATGCATAAAAATGTACATAGACCAACACAAAGTTAATAATGAACAAAAGAAGGCCATCATTATAACCTGCAGCCCCCAACCAAACAAACCAAAATACAAGCGAGGCACACAGCCCACATGACATGCGTGTGCATATGGCAAACCCTTGGCCCCTCCCCTTTTTGAACAGGAGAGGTTCAAGTGTGCATACATAGGGACAATTTTAAGAGTTGCATACCCCCAACCAAACAAACCAAAATACAGGTGAGGCTGCACTACTGAGACATCACACACAGCCCACATGACATGCTTGTGCATGTGACACGCCCTTGGCCCCTCCCCTTTTTGAACAGGAGAGGTTCAAGTGTGCAGGGACAATTTTAAGAGTTGCATGCCCCCAACCAAACAAACCAAAATACAGGTGAGGCTGCACTACTCAGACATCACACACAGCCCACATGACATGCTTGTGCATGTGACACGCCCTTGGCCCCTCCCATTTTTGAACAGGAGAGGTACAAGTGTGCGTACAAAGGGAAAATTTTTAAGAGTTGCATATCCCCAACCAAACAAACCAAAATACAGGTGAGGCTGCACTACTGAGACATCACACACAGCCCACATGACATGCCTGTGCTAGTGGCACGCCCTTGGCCCCTCCCCTTTTTGAACAGGAGAGGTTCAAGTGTGCAGGAACAATTTTAAGAGTTGCATGCCCCCAACCAAACAAACCAAAATACAGGTGAGGCTGCACTACTCAGACATCACACACAGCCCACATGACATGCTTGTGCATGTGACACGCCCTTGGCCCCTCCCCTTTTTGAACAGGAGAGGTTCAAGTGTGCGTACAAAGGGAAAATTTTTAAGAGTTGCATATCCCCAACCAAACAAACCAAAATACAGGTGAGGCTGCACTACTGAGACATCACACACAGCCCACATGACATGCCTGTGCTAGTGGCACGCCCTTGGCCCCTCCCCTTTTTGAACAGGAGAGGTTCAAGTGTGCAGGGACAATTTTAAGAGTTGCATGCCCCCAACCAAGCAAACCAAAATACAGGTGAGGCTGCACTACTGAGACATCACACACAGCCCACATGACATGCTTGTGCATGTGACACGCCCTTGGCCCCTCCCCTTTTTGAACAGGAGAGGTTCAAGTGTGCATACATAGGGAAAAATGTTAAGAGTTGCATATCCCCAACCAAACAAACCAAAATACAGGTGAGGCTGCACTACTCAGACATCACACACAGCCCACATGACATGCTTGTGCATGTGACACGCCCTTGGCCCCTCCCCTTTTTGAACAGGAGAGGTTCAAGTGTGCATACATAGGAACAATTTTAAGAGTTGCATACCCCCAACCAAACAAACCAAAATACAGGTTAGGCTGCACTACTGAGACATCACACAAAGCCCACATGACATGCCTGTGCATGTGACACGCCCTTGGACCCTCCCCTTTTTGAACAGGAGAGGTTAAAGTGTGAATGAAAGGGTCAAAGTTAATAATGAGTTACTGTTTTCAATGGACTTTCAAACACTCCATGAATACATTGTAATATATCATTAAATTGTGCATGAGAATATCTTCATGGTGTCTTGAAATTTCACATTTATTCTGAAGTGCAGATAAGGAATGACAAAAAACTGATACACAAAGATTTTATGGAAGTGTGTTATTGAGAAAGTGACTGTTTGCTTGCTTACGACTGACGTTGAACTTAATGGCAATGAGAGCAGTAATGATCTAGGTAAAAATTGTTAAAGTAGCACATTATAATTTATTGCATGGAGTTTGAATCAATTACGTTACAGTCATACCACTGGCCACACAATAATCTTGTTGATTCTTGAGGTACAAACTGATGCCGTCAACTTAACATCACTTTCAGTCTCCAGAGATAATGAAATATCTCCAACACCTTTAGAGGGTTCAGAGTTGACTGGAAAACAAGTGCTGAATCTATCTGAACATGTTTACCATATCATAGCAATGCTGTAAAGGCCAATTTGCATCAGCTTTAAGGCATTTTTCAATAGCAGGAATGTGCTGAAAATTTTTTCCAGACTGGATCACTCTTATTGTAGGCTAAGTATGTGAAAGTAGAAGTATAAAAGTATGTTACACTTACTTCCATTTCTTTCACAACCTTTCTGATAAATTCCCTTTCAAATGGGCATTGTTCTTCCCTGCAATGACATAAATCCATATGCATGCATGCATAGTTTGTGATGCAAATGTTTGATGTCCTTACGTGTATGGCATCCTTTTCAATCTAGGAAGGTACTTGAAGTAGTGATCCTTACCCCATATAAGAGCAAATATGTCATTTGGATCTGGTTCATTTTCATAAGTAGGAACTAAAAAAATTGGGATCTGCCATTCGCTCTTCATCACTTTCATCAGCATCATCTTCATCATCCATGTCACCATCGTCACCAAGCTGATCAGTTTGATCAATCTCAATATCATCACAATCACTCTGCCCATGTTTAGCAGTATCATCCTGTATGCCACTATGACTATCATCAATGGTTATAGAGACACATGAAGACCTCTGCTACGAAAAATAAATTTAAAACTTCATGCATGTTTCAAATTTAAATTAGCGTACATCTGATTGCAGTGCATAGAGCACTCCACAAGACAGCTCATGAGCCATTTGAAGTCTAAATCCACCCATCATTTCCTATACAACTGCAAATCAATACACCATGTGAATATTGTAGCTCAATACCTGAGTATGAAGGCATGGGTAGCCTTCCACAAGCAATCTTGCTGCCTATACAACGTGCTGAGCTAGACGCACAGTAAAGTTTTGAATACTTCTACTTACAAAACACACAAAGGCACCACAATCATGTGAATTCTTCTGCATACTGTGATTTGAAGTCTAAAAGAGTAAAGTGTTCATTTACTATGTACAACACATGTAAGCACTAAAGCTGTACTGCGTCATTGTACTTCCAGTCTGATCGTAACATTTGAATGTTCCAAGCATATCTCATCTCATTGGCCAAATACATCCTATATGCACACGCACAAACTGCATCTGTGCATGAATGCACAGACATACTGATCTTACCAAATCCAATTTATAGCGTCATAATTTGATTGCTGCAAAGAATCTATGCAATGGATTTCATGTAGTGAAACATAACCCATTCAACCAACCACTAGACACCAATGCTGTGGTGTATGCACAGGGAAAAGTAGACAGTCATAATCCATGATGTTTTTCACCTGTGTTAAGATGATTAGTGTTTTGAATGCATATTTTTCAACATCACTTTACCTTGCAATGCCTCCGCACTGCATTATACCTTCGGCTTTATATACTGGTTTGTTTGGTTGGGGATATGCAATTCTTAAAATTTTTCCCTATGTATGCACACTTGAACCTCTCCTGTTCAAAAAGGGGAGGGGCCAAGGGCTTGCCATATGCACAGGCATGTCATGTGGGCTGTGTGTGATGTCTCAGCAGTGCAGCCTCACCTGTATTTTGGTTTGTTTGGTTGGGGATATGCAACGCTTAAAATTTTTCCCTATGTATGCACACTTGAACCTCTCCTGTTCAAAAAGGGGAGGGGCCAAGGGCGTGTCACATGCACAAGCATGTCATGTGGGCTGTGTGTGATGTCTCAGTAGTGCAGCCTCACCTGTATTTTGGTTTATTTGGTTGGGGGCATGCAACTCTTAAAATTGTTCCTATGAATGCACACTTGAACCTCTCCTGTTCAAAAAGGGGAGGGGCCAAGGGCGTGTCACATGCACAAGCATGTCATGTGGGCTGTGTGTGATGTCTGAGTAGTGAAGCCTCACCTGTATTTTGGTTTGTTTGGTTGGAGGCATGCAACTCTTAAAACTGTTCCTATGAATGCACAATTGAACCTCTCCTGTTCAAAAAGGGGAGGGGCCAAGGGCGTGTCACATGCACAAGCATGTCATGTGGGCTGTGTGTGATGTCTCAGTAGTGCAGCCTCACCTGTATTTTGGTTTGTTTGGTTGGGGGCATGCAACTTTTAAAATTGTTATTGTTCCGATGTATGCACACTTGAACCTCTCCTGTTCAAAAAGGGGAGGGGCCAAGGGCGTGTCACATGCACAAGCATGTCGTGATGTCTCAGTAGTGCAGCCTCACCTGTATTTTGGTTTGTTTGGTTGGGGGCATGCAACTCTTAAAATTGTTCCTATGAATGCACACTTGAACCTCTCCTGTTCAAAAAGGGGAGGGGCCAAGGGCGTGTCACATGCACAAGCATGTCATGTGGGCTGTGTGTGATGTCTGAGTAGTGAAGCCTCACCTGTATTTTGGTTTGTTTGGTTGGAGGCATGCAACTCTTAAAACTGTTCCTATGAATGCACAATTGAACCTCTCCTGTCCATAAAGAGGAGGGTCTATGACATAGCACAAACACACAGGCATGTCATGTGTAGAGTAGCATCGTTCTGTTGCAGTAAGGATTTGCAGAAAGAGTCTAAGTGTCAGTATCTTTTTCATCAGGACGATATTAATGACGCAATGCGACCGTGCGGCCAAAGTATACGTGGTAATTGGTATGGAATGTGCGGCAAAGCTAACTTCTAAGCGGTCGACCGTTATACGCTGTAAGAGTGTGTAGTTTATATTGAGGTGATCTGGTGCCAAAGCGCACGTGCTCGTGTATTTATATTGTACATACGGTTGACAGGGAGAATTCGTCATGTCTGTATGTGTGTCTGTATGTGTGTCTGTATGTGTGTCTGTATGTGTGTCTGTATGTGTGTCTGTATGCGTGTCTGTATGTGTTTCTGTGCGTGTGTATGTGTGTGTGCATCTGCATGCTTTCTGTATGTGTGTTACCCTGTGCATGTGTGTATTAACCTGATTAACCTGTTGTGGTAAAAATCCACTCTATAATCTCAAATCCTCTATGCAATTCCCTGGTTTGTGGACAGGTTTATGGGAAACACACCATCTCCAGTAATAGCGTTAAAGTTAAGACATGCAAACAAAACTTATACCCAGCTAGCTAATGTAAAAGGCCTGTAGAGTAAAGGATTCCATACACTGAAACCAAAGCAGGTAAGGGAATCACCACACTTTGAATTTCAAAGAATCGTTAACACAATTCACCTGAGGAGGTGGGCTTAACATG
>JABACO010000015.1:1325366-1332866 GCA_013339895.1 Ephydatia muelleri
GCTTGGGACTTAGGCATGCACAATGACACGACTCCAATAAAATGTCTCTCAATCGGTTGTGCCAGTTGACAACATCACCCCCATACTTACAGGTAAGCGCATGATGGTTGTGTGGGTCCAGGGCATGTGATGGGCAGTATGGGCAGCTGTGAGTACCACTGACAGGGATTCCAAGCCACCACTTGATGGCAGTGTGGAGTTCTGATGGCTCAAGGGATAGGTTGAGTCCCAAAGATGGTACAACTGATAACCAGGCAGAGGCATGGGTGGATGAAACAGAGAGCAGGCGTGCGTTGTCTGCTGGGGAAACACTACTAAAATAATGCACTAGTTAATAACAAACTACAGGTGTAATATTATATGTCACTGTCCTCAAAAACAAGGCAATCTTTGCTAGCAAAGGCTGAGACAGCATTACCTCATTGCCAAGGCACCTGCTCACTTTGTCTGATCTATTTGTGACATCACTCTTATGACAGCTATCACATTATCAGCAATGCTAACAAGTGAGGTGCTGACACCTACATAATCACTTCTATGGCACAGTCACAAAAAATTATATTCAGATTGTTGGCTTTTACATTTATGATCAGTGCACTTACAGTTCTTTGAACAAATGTCACAACATGCACAACCCATAACTTGTGCTGTTGAACAGTCAAAGTAAGAACACAGAATAGAGCGCCTGCACATCTGTTGCTGGACATAATATCTTCATTTCTTTTGCGGTAGTTCTTTTGCTGAGGTCAGATTTGTTAACATAAATTACTGCACTAGATGCCTGACCATTTCGCCCAGCTCTACCACATTCTTGCATAACTTTCCACGTCGGCAGAAGGCCTCCAGTGAATAACATGGTTGACACCTGCACAATCTATCCCCATACCAAATGCAATAGTGCATACTACTATGCAAAGAGAGCCAGTTTGCACACGAGAATGATTTTACAATGCTTTCCTGAACCTCCTTTTGGGTGACACTGTCCACTAGTCTGAACTTGGACACATAAGGGGCAGCTGTCAGATTAATGCTAGGTGGTATCAAGCATCTAATCTCTCCGAGGTTGCTGAATTCCTGCCTAAAGTTATCTCCCCTGAAAATGCACACACAGTTATACGAATCCTGTCGTAGTGTAAGCGATAAACGCTTACGTCATGGTGGTCTGGGTACCAGACCAATCTGAAAGCATGTTCCTGTCGTACGATAGGCGGCAATGTCGCGGGATTGCTTGTTGAATTTCTATTTCATTCGTAGGATAATATGATCACTTCAACATTCTGTCAATGAGTTATGCAATTTCTGGACAACACCCACTCATCGCTGCTTCCTAACTAAAAATCAATTTCGTAGCTACCTCCCTTATAGCTTAGCACAGTTCAATTAGACAGATGTTCTTTAAATACATGTACATACGTACATACTTATCCAACTACCCCACCCATTGTTCCATCAATTGCAAGGTATGGTTTCACAGACTCAAGTGTTGCTTCTGTTTGATGGTAAAGCGAATTCAGTGTGCTAGCAATTGAACCCATGATCATTTTCCCATCGATAATTTGGACAGCATTTGCAACAGCTCTAACGAGCCCCACAGCGGCATCCAAAGTAGCATCCTTAGATAATTCGTTTATTCGGCTTAGTCCGGACGAAGTGTCTGCTTCCTGAAATATACTGCGCAGTAACTTTTCAAAAAACAGTACAATGGCCGTCAGTTCATCACCCACAGTAAATTCCTCCATTTCTGGCAAACGTAGTTTCATACGGATAGCCATCCACTTTTCATCTTTTGTCGCGGACAATGCCATGGCGAGGTCCTGCATTGTTTGCGCGCGTAGGAATTTTGACAGCAATTGTTTTCCGGCGCTGGTTTTCGGGTTGACATCCTCGGTCTGAAGGTTCAGGTCACAGACTCGTTGTCGGTAAGTGCCCATTATTGCCGTTTCCAACTCTTTCAGTTCACCATGCTTGCCAATCTCGCTTCCGATAGAACCAAAAGCTGAGCAAACATCATAGGGAGAAGCGCATTTAAATTGACGAAACACGTGCTTTGCTACCAGCTTGTTCGTAGCGCAAGCCATTCTGCCAGAGTTTTTTGACGGGTTATTGCAGATGAATTAGATTGTTAATTAAATATTACAGTATTCATGAAGAGCGTGGTTTATTTTCAGACCGGCCGTTGCTACATGACCATCATAAAATGCGACTATATTGTCCATTAATTTGTCACTTGTCAAAATCAGTACGCACAACGGGCGAGTTTCTCCTTTCGTCCACAAAAGGCAAGTGTCTTTGTAGCTGTTTAATGACTTTCACGACGACCCATGAGAAGTTAGCCCAACATTCCGTAGCCGCACATTAAACACCAATTAAGAACATCGCGCGCCGCGGGCGCTGAGGCGCAACTGTAAAATCGATAGACGCGCTAGTATATAGTAAAGTACTTTACTACTAGTATGCATAAAAATGTACATAGACCAACACAAAGTTAATAATGAACAAAAGAAGGCCATCATTATAACCTGCAGCCCCCAACCAAACAAACCAAAATACAAGCGAGGCACACAGCCCACATGACATGCGTGTGCATATGGCAAACCCTTGGCCCCTCCCCTTTTTGAACAGGAGAGGTTCAAGTGTGCATACATAGGGACAATTTTAAGAGTTGCATACCCCCAACCAAACAAACCAAAATACAGGTGAGGCTGCACTGCTGAGACATCACACACAGCCCACATGACATGCTTGTGCATGTGACACGCCCTTGGCCCCTCCCCTTTTTGAACAGGAGAGGTTCAAGTGTGCAGGGACAATTTTAAGAGTTGCATGCCCCCAACCAAACAAACCAAAATACAGGTGAGGCTGCACTACTCAGACATCACACACAGCCCACATGACATGCTTGTGCATGTGACACGCCCTTGGCCCCTCCCCTTTTTGAACAGGAGAGGTTCAAGTGTGCGTACAAAGGGAAAATTTTTAAGAGTTGCATATCCCTAACCAAACAAACCAAAATACAGGTGAGGCTGCACTACTGAGACATCACACACAGCCCACATGACATGCCTGTGCTAGTGGCACGCCCTTGGCCCCTCCCCTTTTTGAACAGGAGAGGTTCAAGTGTGCATACATAGGGAAAAATGTTAAAAGTTGCATATCCCCAACCAAACAAACCAAAATACAGGTGAGGCTGCACTACTCAGACATCACACACAGCCCTCATGACATGCCTGTGCTAGTGGCACGCCCATGGCCCCTCCCCTTTTTGAACAGGAGAGGTTCAAGTGTGCATACATAGGAACAATTTTAAGAGTTGCATGCCCCCAACCAAATAAACCAAAATACAGGTGAGGCTGCACTACTGAGACATCACACACAGCCCACATGACATGCTTGTGCATGTGACACGCCCTTGGCCCCTCCCCTTTTTGAACAGGAGAGGTTCAAGTGTGCGTACAAAGGGAAAATTTTTAAGAGTTGCATATCCCCAACCAAACAAACCAAAATACAGGTGAGGCTGCACAATTCAGACATCACACACAGCCCACATGACATGCCTGTGCTAGTGGCACACCCTTGGCCCCTCCCCTTTTTGAACAGGAGAGGTTCAAGTGTGCAGGGACAATTTTAAGAGTTGCATGCCCCCAACCAAACAAACCAAAATACAGGTGAGGCTGCACTACTGAGACATCACACACAGCCCACATGACATGCTTGTGCATGTGACACGCCCTTGGCCCCTCCCCTTTTTGAACAGGAGAGGTTCAAGTGTGCATACATAGGAACAATTTTAAAAGTTGCATGCCCCCAACCAAACAAACCAAAATACAGGTGAGGCTGCACTACTGAGACATCACACACAGCCCACATAACATGCCTGTGCTAGTGGCACGCCCTTGGCCCCTCCCCTTTTTGAACAGGAGAGGTTCAAGTGTGCATACATAGGGAAAAATGTTAAGAGTTGCATATCCCCAACCAAACAAACCAAAATACAGGTGAGGCTGCACTACTCAGACATCACACACAGCCCACATGACATGCTTGTGCATGTGACACGCCCTTGGCCCCTCCCCTTTTTGAACAGGAGAGGTTCAAGTGTGCGTACAAAGGGAAAATTTTTAAGAGTTGCATATCCCCAACCAAACAAACCAAAATACAGGTGAGGCTGCACTACTCAGACATCACACACAGCCCACATGACATGCCTGTGCTAGTGGCACGCCCTTGGCCCCTCCCCTTTTTGAACAGGAGAGGTTCAAGTGTGCATACATAGGGAAAAATTTTAAGAGTTGCATGCCCCCAACCAAACAAACCAAAATACAGGTGAGGCTGCACAACTCAGACATCACACACAGCCCACATGACATGCCTGTGCTAGTGGCACACCCTTGGCCCCTCCCCTTTTTGAACAGGAGAGGTTCAAGTGTGCAGGGACAATTTTAAGAGTTGCATGCCCCCAACCAAACAAACCAAAATGCAGGTGAGGCTGCACTACTCAGACATCACACACAGCCCACATGACATGCTTGTGCATGTGACACGCCCTTGGCCCCTCCCCTTTTTGAACAGGAGAGGTTCAAGTGTGCATACATAGGAACAATTTTAAAAGTTGCATGCCCCCAACCAAACAAACCAAAATACAGGTGAGGCTGCACTACTCAGACATCACACACAGCCCACATGACATGCTTGTGCATGTGACACGCCCTTGGCCCCTCCCCTTTTTGAACAGGAGAGGTTCAAGTGTGCATACATAGGAACAATTTTAAGAGTTGCATACCCCCAACCAAACAAACCAAAATACAGGTGAGGCTGCACTACTCAGACATCACACACAGCCCACATGACATGCTTGTGCATGTGACACGCCCTTGGCCCCTCCCCTTTTTGAACAGGAGAGGTTCAAGTGTGCATACATAGGAACAATTTTAAGAGTTGCATACCCCCAACCAAACAAACCAAAATACAGGTGAGGCTGCACTACTGAGACATCACACAAAGCCCACATGACATGCCTGTGCATGTGACACGCCCTTGGACCCTCCCCTTTTTGAACAGGAGAGGTTAAAGTGTGAATGAAAGGGTCAAAGTTAATAATGAGTTACTGTTTTCAATGGACTTTCAAACACTCCATGAATACATTGTAATATATCATTAAATTGTGCATGAGAATATCTTCATGGTGTCTTGAAATTTCACATTTATTCTGAAGTGCAGATAAGGAATGACAAAAAACTGATACACAAAGATTTTATGGAAGTGTGTTATTGAGAAAGTGACTGTTTGCTTGCTTACGACTGACGTTGAACTTAATGGCAATGAGAGCAGTAATGATCTAGGTAAAAATTGTTAAAGTAGCACATTATAATTTATTGCATGGAGTTTGAATCAATTACGTTACAGTCATACCACTGGCCACACAATAATCTTGTTGATTCTTGAGGTACAAACTGATGCCGTCAACTTAACATCACTTTCAGTCTCCAGAGATAATGAAATATCTCCAACACCTTTAGAGGGTTCAGAGTTGACTGGAAAACAAGTGCTGAATCTATCTGAACATGTTTACCATATCATAGCAATGCTGTAAAGGCCAATTTGCATCAGCTTTAAGGCATTTTTCAATAGCAGGAATGTGCTGAAAAATTTTTCCAGACTGGATCACTCTTATTGTAGGCTAAGTATGTGAAAGTAGAAGTATAAAAGTATGTTACACTTACTTCCATTTCTTTCACAACCTTTCTGATAAATTCCCTTTCAAATGGGCATTGTTCTTCCCTGCAATGACATAAATCCATATGCATGCATGCATAGTTTGTGATGCAAATGTTTGATGTCCTTACGTGTATGGCATCCTTTTCAATCTAGGAAGGTACTTGAAGTAGTGATCCTTACCCCATATAAGAGCAAATATGTCATTTGGATCTGGTTCATTTTCATAAGTAGGAACTAAAAAAATTGGGATCTGCCATTCGCTCTTCATCACTTTCATCAGCATCATCTTCATCATCCATGTCACCATCGTCACCAAGCTGATCAGTTTGATCAATCTCAATATCATCACAATCACTCTGCCCATGTTTAGCAGTATCATCCTGTATGCCACTATGACTATCATCAATGGTTATAGAGACACATGAAGACCTCTGCTACGAAAAATAAATTTAAAACTTCATGCATGTTTCAAATTTAAATTAGCGTACATCTGATTGCAGTGCATAGAGCACTCCACAAGACAGCTCATGAGCCATTTGAAGTCTAAATCCACCCATCATTTCCTATACAACTGCAAATCAATACACCATGTGAATATTGTAGCTCAATACCTGAGTATGAAGGCATGGGTAGCCTTCCACAAGCAATCTTGCTGCCTATACAACGTGCTGAGCTAGACGCACAGTAAAGTTTTGAATACTTCTACTTACAAAACACACAAAGGCACCACAATCATGTGAATTCTTCTGCATACTGTGATTTGAAGTCTAAAAGAGTAAAGTGTTCATTTACTATGTACAACACATGTAAGCACTAAAGCTGTACTGCGTCATTGTACTTCCAGTCTGATCGTAACATTTGAATGTTCCAAGCATATCTCATCTCATTGGCCAAATACATCCTATATGCACACGCACAAACTGCATCTGTGCATGAATGCACAGACATACTGATCTTACCAAATCCAATTTATAGCGTCATAATTTGATTGCTGCAAAGAATCTATGCAATGGATTTCATGTAGTGAAACATAACCCATTCAACCAACCACTAGACACCAATGCTGTGGTGTATGCACAGGGAAAAGTAGACAGTCATAATCCATGATGTTTTTCACCTGTGTTAAGATGATTAGTGTTTTGAATGCATATTTTTCAACATCACTTTACCTTGCAATGCCTCCGCACTGCATTATACCTTCGGCTTTATATACTGGTTTGTTTGGTTGGGGATATGCAATTCTTAAAATTTTTCCCTATGTATGCACACTTGAACCTCTCCTGTTCAAAAAGGGGAGGGGCCAAGGGCTTGCCATATGCACAGGCATGTCATGTGGGCTGTGTGTGATGTCTCAGCAGTGCAGCCTCACCTGTATTTTGGTTTGTTTGGTTGGGGATATGCAACGCTTAAAATTTTTCCCTATGTATGCACACTTGAACCTCTCCTGTTCAAAAAGGGGAGGGGCCAAGGGCGTGTCACATGCACAAGCATGTCATGTGGGCTGTGTGTGATGTCTCAGTAGTGCAGCCTAACCTGTATTTTGGTTTGTTTGGTTGGGGGCATGCAACTATTAAAATTGTTCCTATTCATGCACACTTGAACCTCTCCTGTTCAAAAAGGGGAGGGGCCAAGGGCGTGTCACATGCACAAGCATGTCATGTGGGCTGTGTGTGATGTCTGAGTAGTGCAGCCTCACCTGTATTTTGGTTTGTTTGGTTGGAGGCATGCAACTCTTAAAACTGTTCCTATGAATGCACAATTGAACCTCTCCTGTCCATAAAGAGGAGG
>JABACO010000015.1:1337866-1381416 GCA_013339895.1 Ephydatia muelleri
TCCACTTTTCATCTTTTGTCGCGGACAATGCCATGGCGAGGTCCTGCATTGTTTGCGCGCGTAGGAATTTTGACAGCAATTGTTTTCCGGCGCTGGTTTTGGGGTTGACATCCTCGGTCTGAAGGTTCAGGTCACAGACTCGTTGTCGGTAAGTGCCCATTATTGCCGTTTCCAACTCTTTCAGTTCACCATGCTTGCCAATCTCGCTTCCGATAGAACCAAAAGCTGAGCAAACATCATAGGGAGAAGCGCATTTAAATTGACGAAACACGTGCTTTGCTACCAGCTTGTTCGTAGCGCAAGCCATTCTGCCAGAGTTTTTTGACGGGTTATTGCAGATGAATTAGGTTGTTAATTAAATATTATGGTATTCATGAAGGGCGTGGTTTATCGGCCGTTGCTACATGACCATCATAAAATGCGACTATATTGTCCATTAATATGTCACTTGTCAAAATCAGTACGCACAATGGGCGAGTTTCTCCTTTCGTCCACATAAGGCGAGTGTCTTTGTAGCTGTTTAATGACTTTCCCGACGCGCGTTAGCGCCAAGCAATATTTCTCGAGAAAATTCCAGGCTAGTAAAAGCGACTCTGCCTACAAACTCGACCGTTACTGATACGCTGTAAGTGTGTAGTTTATATTGAGATGATCTGGTGCCAAAGCGCACGTGCTCATGCCTTTACAATGTACATACAGTTGATAGGGAGAATTCGTCATGTCTGTATGTGTGTCTATGTGCAGTGACATATATTTAGTTATTTAGTTATTATATTACACCTGTAGTTTGTTTATTAAAATGTTAACACAATTCACCTGAGGAGGTGAGCTTAACATAACCATAATGGTCATACATAACACACACACACACACACACACACACACACACACACACACACACACACACACACACACACACACACACACACACACACACACTCACGCACATACAAATCAATAACACATACACACACACACACACACACCATACATATGCTCCATACACACACACCCCTACACATGCCCATGCATACACACTCCATACACACACACCTCGTACACACATCCCGTCATACAAACACCCATACACACTCACACACACCCCATACACACTCACACACACATACACGCACCATACATGTGCACACACGCATACACACATACACATACACACTCACATACACATGAATCACTCTGCTGTGGCAAATAATCCATGCAAACCTTAAAATAGGCTGACAGCATGATGAAGACAACCGAAACATGGGACATGGAATTGGAGGGCTTTTGACAGGCACAAAATGACTTAGAACACACAAGGTCTTTAGCACATGTACATGATTAATTGTGCATACCAATGGATGGGCTTTGATTGGAGAGAGAGAGTTGCATAGAGCAATAGTAGAAGTCTTTTTTGATCGTAGAGTCAGTATTAAAAGATTTTTACCCCACACAGGGTATCGAACATACAGAAAGCATACAAATGCACACACACATATAGACACACACACTGACACACATGCTCACACACACAGAGAGAGAGAAGCACACTATCAATCAAGTGTGCATGGCAATGGATGGGTAGAGTGGGGTCAAAGTGGGGGAATTGCATAGAGGAACACACACACACACACACACACACACACACACACACACACTTAATACACATAACCACACAAATAGAGACTCATTTCTTACCACTGTACAATGGCCACAGAGGTACACCATGCAAGATGAAAACCACCATATCATTATGGGACATGCATGGAATAGGACATCTTTTGCTATTAAACCTCGGATTAACGAACTGACATACTGGCTCAAAAAGGGTCTTTAGTAGCTATATATACTTAATCAAGCTCTTAACACAGATATCTCACAAATAGCTGATATTTTAGACACACATCCATACAACAGTTTAGGGTGCAGTTGGGTCTAGATCGACCATCCTCGCATGGCATCAGCATCTGTTGTAATTTAGCAAAAGCCCTCCAATTCCATGTCCCATGTTTCAGTCATCTTCATCATGCTGTCAGCCTATTTTAAGATTTGCATGGATTTTAAATTATTTGCCACAGCAGTGTATGGGTGTGTGGGGTGTTTGTGCAAGAGTGTGTATGGGGTGTGCGTATGAGGTTTGTGTGTGTATGGGGTGTGTATGGGTGTGTGTGTGTATGAGGTGTGTATGCGTGGGTGTGTGTATGGGGTGTATGGGTGTGTGTGTGTGTATGGGGTGTGTATGGGTGTGTGTATGGGTGTGTGTGTGTATGATGTGTGTGTATGGTGCGTGTGTGCACATGTGTGTATGGTGCGTGTGTGCACGTGTGTATGTGTGTGTGTATTGGTGTGTGCTTGGGAGTATGACCATTATGGTTATGTTAAGCCCACCCTCCCTCAGATGAATTGTGTTAACTACTCTTAGTAGGTAATTGAAATTCATTGTGTGGTGGTTCCTTTAGCTGCGTTGGTTTCAGTGTACAAAACCTTTGCTGTACAGGCTTTTAAAGTTAGGGTATACGTTATTGTTTGCATGTCTTAACTTAATGCTATTACTGGAAATGGTGTTTCCCTACACCTGTCCACAAACCAAGGAATTGCATAGCACACACACAAACTCACACACATACACACACACACACACACATACACACACACATACACACACACACACACACACACACACACACAAACTGACCCACAGGACGCACAGAGACACACAAACACAGACACACACAGAAACGCATGCGCAGACACATGGATTTTTACCACACACAAGCTAATGCACACATGCACAGGGTACCACAGGTTAACACACATAACACACACAAATGCACTCACACAGACACACACAGACACACAAAGAAACACATGCGCAGACACATCGATTTTTACCACACACATACATTATTATTATTATTATTTATATTGCATGGATACAAATAATAAATATGCAAGTCATCTGACTACTCATGCTCGCATAGAGATACAGACCTAGACAGGATAGCTCTGGCGTTAGCTCTGATGAGAGCCAGGCTGAGCCTACCATATAAACTGGTTTTGGCTTTGGAAAGGGACCAGCCCATTCTCACTGCAAGGCGATTTGCTAGCTGAGACAAACATTGCCTAGCCTCTGCTACCCAACATCTGTACATTTCAATTGCAATGGAATGCATACCCCATCACGTTCTTGGCATTTTTCATTACTTGCTTGCTTGATACTTGCTGCTTTCAGCTGCCTGTGCAGCTGATCCTGCCCTCACACTCGCTTCTGACAAAACAGTTGAGTTTAGCGGAGATGTTCAAGAGCACCAGGTCGACCTAATTCCCAGTTGGGGACCAAAATGTCAGCAGGGCGTGTACAATGTACTTCATGTCCCAGACCACAGCCAGCTTCCAGCTTGGGACTTAGGCATGCACAATGACACGACTCCAATAAAATGTCTCTCAATCAGTTGTGCCAGTTGACAACATCACCCCCATACTTACAGGTAAGCGCATGATGGTTATGTGGGTCCAGGGCATGTGATGGGCAGTATGGGCAGCTGTGAGTACCACTGACAGGGATTCCAAGCCACCACTTGATGGCAGTGTGGAGTTCTGATGGTTCAAGGGATAGATTGAGTCCCAAAGATGGTACAACTGATAACCAGGCAGAGGCATGGGTGGATGAAACAGAGAGCAGGCGTGTGTTGTCTGCTGGGACAACACTGTTATCATTTTAATAAACAAACTACAGGTGTAATATAATAACTAAATAACTAAATATATGTCACTGTCCTCAAAAACAAGGCAATCTTCGCTAGCAAAGGTGCCCAGGACTGAGACAGCATTACCTCATTGCCAAGGCACCTGCTCAGATCTATTTGTGATATCACTCTTATGACAGCTATCACATTATCAGCAATGCTAACAAGTGGGGTGCTGAATACTTAGCAGCTGTCCCTACATAATCACTTCTTAATTATATTAAGACTTTTACATTTACAATCAGTGCACTCACAGTTCTTAAAATGTCACAACTTGCACAACCCATAACTTGTGCTGTTGAACAGTCAAAGTTAGAACACAGAATAGAGCGCCTGCACATCTGTTGCTGGACACACAATATCTTCATTTCTTTTGCGGTAGTTCTTTTGCTGAGGTCACATAAATTACTGCACTAGACTCGATGCCTGACCATTTCGCCCAGCTCTACCACATTCTTGCATACCTTTCCACGTCGGCAGAAGGCCTCCAGTGAATAACCTGGTTGACACCTGCACAATCTATCCCCAATACCAAATGCAATAGTGCATATTACTATGCAAAGAGAGGCAGTTTGCACACGAGAATGATTTTACAATGCTTTCCTGAACCTCCTTTTGGTTGACACGTGTACATGTCCACTAGTCTGAACTTGGGGCAGATATCGGCTCAGTAAATTCATGCTTCAGAGTGGAGAGGATATTGATAATATGGAGAAATGAGCGGTCAACGGGTCAAAAATTAATTCGCGGGTTGCGTAATCACGACATACTTCCGTAATCGTTCCATACACAGTATGGGACAAGCGTGCTAGATGTTTTCCCCAGTGCACAGTCTTCACATCGCCGACAGAAGATGATTCATCGGGGCATTTGAGTTCTCTAATTACATAACTTAGCAGCAAGTGGAGCGAAGGTTTCCTCTACAGTTCCCGTTTCTTTCACCCACATGGCAATGATGACAGGATCTTTCATTCCTAGAATGCAATGTATTTTCTTCTTAGTTGTGACTGTGGCAGTAGCTGTCAAAGCCAAGAGATTAATGCTAGGTGGTATAAAGCATCTAATCTCTCCGAGGTCGCTGAATTCCTGCCTAAAGTTATCTCCCCTGTAAATGCACACACAGTAGTGTAAGCGATAAACGCTTACGTCATGGTGGTCTGGGTACGAGACTAATCTGAAAGCATGTTCCAGACATGGTGGTCAGATCAGTACGATAGGCGGCAATGTCGCGGGATTGCTTGTTGAATTTCTATTTCATTCGTAGGATAGTATGATCACTTCAACATTCTGTCCAGTTATGTCAACAATTTCTGGACAACACCCACTAATCGCTGCTTCCTTACCAAAAATCAATTTCGTAGCTACCTCCCTTATAGCTTAGCATAGTTTAATTAGACAGATGTTCTTTAAATACATGTACATACGTACATACTTATCCAACTACCCCACCCATTGTTCCATCAATTGCAAGGTATGGTTTCACAGACTCGAGAGTTGCTTCTGTTTGATGGTAAAGCGAATTCAGTGTGCTAGCAATTGAACCCATGATCATTTTCCCATCGATAATTTGGACAGCATTTGCAACAGCTCTAACGAGCCCCACAGCGGCATCCAAAGTAGCATCCTTAGATAATTCGTTTATTCGGCCTAGTCCGGACGAAGTGTCTACTTCCTGAAATATACTGCGCAGTAACTTTTCAAAAAACAGTACAATGGCCGTCAGTTCATCACCCACAGTAAATTTCTCCATTTCTGGCAAACCTAATTTCATACGGATAGTCATCCACTTTTCATCTTTTGTCGCGGACAATGCCATGGCGAGGTCCTGCATTGTTTGCGCGCGTAGGAATTTTGACAGCAATTGTTTTCCGGCGCTGGTTTTGGGGTTGTCATCCTCGGACTGAAGGTTCAAGTCACAGACTCGTTGTCGGTAAGTGCCCATTATTGCCGTTTCCAACTCTTTCAGTTCACCATGCTTGCCAATCTCGCTTCCGATAGAACCAAAAGCTGAGCAAACATCATAGGGAGAAGCGCATTTAAATTGACGAAAAACGTGCTTTGCTACCAGCTTGTTCGTAGCGCAAGCCATTCTGCCAGAGTTTTTTGACGAGTTTATTGCAGATGATGAATTGGATTGTTAATTGATATTACGGTATTCAGGAAGAGCGTTCAGTTGCTACATGACCATCATAAAATGCGACTATATTGTCCATTAATTTGTCACTTGTCAAAATCAGTACGCACAACGGGCGAGTTTCTACACAAGGCGAGTGTCTTGGTAGCTGTTTAATGACTTTCACGACGCGCATTAGCGCCAAGCAATATTTTCGAGAAAATTCCAGGCTAGTAGAAGCGACTCTGCCTGCAAACTTGACCGTTATACGCTGTAAGAGTGTGTAGTTTATATTGAGGTGATCTGGTGCCAAAGCGCACGTACTCGTGCATTTACATTGTACATACGGTTGATAGGGAGAATTCGTCATGTCTGTATGTGTGTCTGTATGTGTGTCTGTATGTGTGTCTGTATGTGTATCTATGTGCAGTAACATAAATTTAGTTATTTAACTTCTGTAGTTTGTTTATTAAAATGTTAACACAATTCAGTCACCTGATGAGTTGGGCTTAACATAACCATAATGGTCATACACAAATCAATAATACACACACACACACACACACACACACACACACACACACACACACACACCATACAGCACCCCATACACACACACCCACGCATACACACCTCATACACACACAAACCCACACACACACACACACACATATACACACACACACACACACCCCATACACACCCCATACACATCCCATACACACACACATACTCACACACATACATACACACACACACACACCATACATACACACCCCATACACATGCCCATGCATACACACTCCATACACACACACCTCGTACACACATCCTATCATACACACACCCATACACACTCACACACAACCCATACACACTCACATACACATATACGCACCATACATGTGCACACATACACATACTCACACACACATGAATCAATCTACTGTGGCAAATAATTAAAAATTTATGCAAATCTTAAAATAGGCTGACAGCATGATGAAGACAACCGAAACATGGGACATGGAATTGGAGGGCTTTTGACAGTCACAAAATGACTTAGAACACACAAGGTCTTTAGCACATGTACGTGATTAATTGTGCATACCAATGGATGGGCTTTGATTGGAGAGAGAGAGTTGCATAGAGAAATAGTAGAAGTCTTTTTTGATCGTAGAGTCAGTATTAAAAGATTTTTACCCCACACAGGGTATCGAACATACAGAAAGCATACAAATGCACGCACACATATAGACACACACAGAGACACATACTGACACACATGCTCACACACACAGAGAGAGAGAAGCACACTATCAATCAAGTGTGCATGGCAATGGATGGGTAGAGTGGGGTCAAAGTGGGAGAATTGCATAGAGGAACACACACACACACACACACACACACACACACACACACTTAATACACATAACCACACAAAAAGAGACTCATTTCTTACCACTGTACAATGGCCACAGAGTACACCATGCAAGATGAAAACCACCATATCATTATGGGACATGCATGGAATAGGACATCTTTTGCTATTCAACCTCGGATTAACGAACTGACATACAGGCTCAAAAAGGGTCTTTAGTAGCTATATATACTTAATCAAGCTCTTAACACAGATATCTCACAAATAGCTGATATTTAGACACACATCCATACAACAGTTTAGGGTGCAGTTGGGTCTAGATCGACCATCCTCGCATGGCATCAGCATCTGTTGTAATTTAGCAAAAGCCCTCCAATTCCATGTCCCATGTTTCAGTTCATCTTCATCATGGTGTCAACCTATTTTAAGATTTGCATGGATTTTAAATTATTTGCCACAGTAGAGTGATTCATAAGTGTCCATGTGTGTGTATGTATGTGTATGGGTGTATGGGTGTGTGTGTGTGGGTGTATGGGTGTGTGGGTGTATGGGTGTGTGGGGTGTTTGTGCAAGGGTGTGTATGAGGTGTGCGTATGAGGTTTGTGTGTGTATGAGGTGTGTATGCGTGGGTGTGTGTATGGGGTGTGTATGGGTGTATGGTGTGTGTGCGTGTGTGTGTGTGTGTGTGTGAGTGTGTGTGTGTGTGTGTGTGTGTGTGTGTGTGTGTGTGTGTGTGTGTGTGTGTGTGTGTGTGTGTGTGTGTGTGTGTGTATTGGGTTATTGGTGTGTGCTTGGGAGTATGGCCTTATGTTAAGCCCACCCTCCCTCAGATGAATTGTGTTAACTACTCTTAGTAGGTAATTGAAATTCATTGTGTGGTGGTTCCTTTAGCTGCTTTGGTTTCAGTGTACAAAACCTTTGCTGTACAGGCCTTTAAAGTTAGGGTATAAGTTATTGTTTGCATGTCTTAACTTAATGCTATTACTGGAGATGGTGTGTTTCCCTACACCTGTCCACAAACCAAGGAATTGCATAGCACACACACAAACTCACACACACACACACACACACACACACACACACACACACATACAAACTGACCCACAGGATGCACAGAGACACACGAACACAGACACACACAGAAACGCATGCGCAGACACATGGATTTTTACCACACACATGTTAATGCACGCATGCACAGGGTACCACGGGTTAACACATATAACACACACAAACACACTCACACAGAGACACAGACACACAGAGACACAGACACACAAAGAAACACATGCGCAGACACATCGATTTTTACCACACACATACATTATTATTATTATTATTTATATTGCATGGATACAAATAATAAATATGCAAGTAATCTGACTACTCATGCTCGCATAGAGATACAGTCCTAGACAGGATAGCTCTGGCGTTAGCTCTGATGAGAGTAAGACTGAGCCTACCATATAAACTGGTTTTGGCTTTGGAAAGGGACCAGCCCATTCTCACTGCAAGGCAATTTGCTAGCCGAGACAAACATTGCCTAGCCTCTGCTACCCAACATCTGTACGTTTCAATTGCCAATGGAATGCATACCCCATCACGTTCTTGGCATTTTTCATTACTTGCTTGCTTGATGCTTGCGGCTTTCAGCTGCCTGTGCGGCTGATCGTGCCCTCACACTCGCTTCTGACAAAACAATTGAGTTTAGCGGAGATGTTCAAGAGCACCAGGTCGACCTAATTCCCAGTTGAGGACCAAAATGTCAGCAGGGCGTGTACGATGTACTTCATGTCCCAGACCTCAGCCAGCTTCCAGCTTGGGACTTAGGCATGCACAATGACACGACTCCAATAAAATGTCTCTCAATCGGTTGTGCCAGTTGACAACATCACCCCCATACTTACAGGTAAGCGCATGATGTGGTTATGTGGGTCCAGGGCATGTGATGGGCAGTATGGGCAGCTGTGAGTACCACTGACAGGGATTCCAAGCCACCACTTGATGGCAGTGTGGAGTTCTGATGGTTCAAGGGATAGGTTGAGTCCCAAAGATGGTACAACTGATAACCAGGCAGAGGCATGGGTGGATGAAACAGAGAGCAGGCGTGCGTTGTCTGCTGGGGAAACACTACTAAAATAATGCACTAGTTAATAACAAACTACAGGTGTAATATAATAACTAAATAGCATAATACATGTATATGTCCTCAAAAACAAGGCAATCTTTGCTAGCAAAGGCTGAGACAGCATTACCTCATTGCCAAGGCACCTGCTCACTTTGTCTGATCTATTTGTGACATCACTCTTATGACAGCTATCACATTATCAGCAATGCTAACAAGTGAGGTGCTGACAGCTGTCCCTACATAATCACTTCTATGGCACAGTCACAAAGAAGAGATGAATTATATTAAGATTGTTGCCTTTTACATTTACAATCAGTGCACTACAGTTCTTTGAACAAATGTCACAACATGCACAACCAATAACTTGTGCTGTTGAACAGTTAAAGCAAGAACACAGAATAGAACGCCTGCACATCTATTGCCGGACACAATATCTTCATTTCTTTTGCGGTAGTTCTATTTCTGAGGTAAGATTTGTTTACATAAATGACTGCCTGACCAGCTCTACATCGCAACAACGGAAATTCACACCCCGCAACAACGGACATTCATAGCTTACGTTGCGCCCACTAATTGCATTTGCGTGAAAGCCTAAGAAACTGTTGAGCCAGATCAGTATGATAGGCGGCAACGTCGCGGGATTGCATGTTGAATATCTATTTCATTCGTAGGATAATATGATCACTTCAACATTCTGCGCCGAGTTATGTCAGCAATTTCTGGACAACACCCACTCATCGCTGCT
Source organism: Ephydatia muelleri (assembly GCA_013339895.1). Taxonomy (NCBI): domain Eukaryota; kingdom Metazoa; phylum Porifera; class Demospongiae; order Spongillida; family Spongillidae; genus Ephydatia; species Ephydatia muelleri. The sequence continues at coordinate 1,347,974 of JABACO010000015.1, forward strand.
TCCTTACCAAAAATCAATTTCGTAGCTACCTCCCTTATAGCTTAGCACAGTTCAATGAGACAGATGTTCTTTAAATACATGTACATACGTACATACTTATCCAACTACCCCACCCATTGTTCCATCAATTGCAAGGTATGGTTTCACAGACTCGAGAGTTGCTTCTGTTTGATGGTAAAGCGAATTCAGTGTGCTAGCAATTGAACCCATGATCATTTTCCCATCGATAATTTGGACAGCATTTGCAACAGCTCTAACGAGCCCCACAGCGGCATCCAAAGTAGCATCCTTAGATAATTCGTTTATTCGGCTTAGTCCAGGACGAAGTGTCTGCTTCCTGAAATATACTGCGCAGTAGCTTTTCAAAAAACAGTACAATGGAGTCCATTTCGTCACCCACAGATTTAGGAGTAAATTCTTCCATTTCTGGCAAACCTAATTTCATACAGATAGCCATCCACTTTTCATCTTTTGTCGCGGACAATGCCATGGCGAGGTCCTGCATTGTTTGCGCGCGTAGGAAATTTTGACAGCAATTGCTTTCCGGCGCTGGTTTTGGGGTTGACATCCTCGGACTGAAGGTTCAGGTCACAGACTCGTTGTCGGTAAGTGCCCATTATTGCCGTTTCCAACTCTTTCAGTTCACCATGCTTGCCAATCTCGCTTCCGATAGAACCAAAAGCTGAGCAAACATCATAGGGAGAAGCGCATTTAAATTGACGAAACACGTGCTTTGCTACCAGCTTGTTCGTAGCGCAAGCCATTCTGCCAGAGTTTTTTGACGGGTTATTGCTGACGATGAATTAGGTTGTTAATTAAATATTACGGTATTCATGAAGAGCGTGGTTTATCGGCCGTTGCTACATGACCATCATAAAATGCGACTATATTGTCCATTAATTTGTCACTTGTCAAAATCAGTACGCACAACGTGCGAGTTTCTCCTTTCGTCCACAAAAGGCGAGTGTCTTTGTAGCTGTTTAATGACTTTCACGACGCGCGTTAGCGCCAAGCAATATTTCTCGAGAAAATTCCAGGCTAGTAAAAGCGACTCTGCCTACAAACTCGACCGTTATACGCTGTAAGAGTGTGTAGTTTATATTGAGGTGATCTGGTGCCAAAGCGCACGTGGTCGTGTATTTACATTGTACATACGGTTGACAGGGAGAATTCGTCATCAGAACTCCACCCAATAACACACACACACACACACACACACACACACACACACACACACACACACACACACACACACACACACACACACACCTCATGCACATACACACCCATACACACACACCCTACACACACACCATACACACACACCATACACACACCTCATGCACACCCTTGCACAAACACCTTACACACCCATACACCCACACACACACACACATACACACACACACAAACACATGGGCACTTTTGAATCACTCTACTGTGGCAAATAATTTAAAATCCATGCAAATCTTAAAATAGGCTGACACCATGATGAAGATGACTGAAACATGGGACATGGAATTGGAGGGCTTTTGCTAAATTACAATAGATGCTGATGCCATGCAACGATGGTCGATCTAGACCCAACTGCACCCTAAATGGTTGTATGCATGTATGTCTAAAATATCAGCCATTTGTGTTAAGAGCTTGATTAAGTATGTATAGCTACTAAAGACCCTTTTTGAGCCAGTATGTCAGTTCGCTAATCCGAGGTTTAATAGCAAAAGATGTCCTATTCCATGCATGTCCCATAATGATATGGTGGTTTTCATCTTGCATGGTGTACCTCTGTGGTCCATTGTACAGTGGTAAGAAATGAGTCACTATTTGTGTGGTTATGTGTATTAAGTGTGTGTGTGTGTGTGTGTGTTCCTCTATGCAATTCCCCCACTTTGACCCCACTCTACCCATCCATTGCCATGCACACTTGATTGATAGTGTGCTTCTCTCTCTCTCTGTGTGTGAGCATGTGTGTCTGTGTGTGTGTCTATATGTGTGTGTGCATTTGTATCCTTTCTGTATGTTCGATACCCTGTGTGTGGTAAAAATCTTTTAATACTGACTCTACGATCAAAAAAGACTTCTACTATTTCTCTATGCAACTCTCTCTCTCTCCAATCAAAGCCCATCCATTGGTATGCACAATTAATCACGTACATGTGCTAAAGACCTTGTGTTCCAAGTCGTTTTGGGCCTGTCAAAAGCCCTCCAATTCCATGTCCCATGTTTCGGTTGTCTTCATCATGGTGTCAGCCTATTTTAAGATTTGCATGGATTATTTGCCACAGCAGAGTGATTCATGTGTGTGTGAGTGTGTGTATGTGTATGTGTGTATGTGTGTGTGCACATGTATGGTGCGTGTATGTGTATGTGAGTGTGTATGGGGTTTGTGTGAGTGTGTATGGGTGTGTGTATGACAGGGATGTTTGTACGAGGTGAGTGTATGGAGTGTGTATGCATGGGCATGTGTGTATGGGGTGTGTGTGTATGGGGTGTATGTATGGTGTGTGTGTGTGTGTGTGTGTGTGTGTGTGTGTGTGTGTGTGTGTGTGTGTGTGTGTGTGTGTGTGTGTGTGTGTGTGTGTGTGTGTGTGTGTGTGTGTGTGATTGATTTGTGTAAGCCCACCTCCTCAGGTGAACTGTGTTAACTAACTATTCTTTGTAGGTAATTGAAATTCAATGTGTGGTGATTCCCTTATCTGCTATGGTTTCAGTGTATGGAATCCTTTACTCTACAGGCCTTTTACATTAGCTAGCTGAGTATAAGTTTTGTTTGCATGTCTTAACTTTAATGCTATTACTGGAGATGGTGTGTTTCCCTACACCTGTCCACAAACCAGGGAATTGCATAGAGGAATGGTCGAGACCTTTGGATTATAGAGTGGATTTTTACCACACACAGGTTCATCAGGTTAATACACACATGCACAGGGTAACAGACATGCAGAAAGCATGCAAATGCACACACGCACATAGACACACATACAGACATGACGAATTCTCCCTGTCAACCGTATGTACAATGTAAATACACGAGCACGTGCGCTTTGGCACCAGATCACCTCAATATAAACTACACACTCTTACAGCGTATAACGGTCGAGTTTGTAGGCAGAGGTTTGTAGGTTTTTTCGTGAAGGTCATTAAACAGCTACAAAGACACTCGCCTTTTGTGGACGAAAGGAGAAACTCGCCCGTTGTGCGTACTGATTTTGACAAGTGACAAATTAATGGACAATATAGTCGCATTTTATGATGGTCATGTAGCAACGGCCGATAAACCACGCTCTTCATGAATACCGTAATATTTAATTAACAACCTAATTCATCGTCTGCAATAACCCGTCAAAAAACTCTGGCAGAATGGCTTGCGCTACGAACAAGCTGGTAGCAAAGCACGTGTTTCGTAAATTTAAATGCGCTTCTCCCTATGATGTTTGCTCAGCTTTTGGTTCTATCGGAAGCGAGATTGGCAAGCATGGTGAACTGAAAGAGTTGGAAACGGCAATAATGGGCACTTACCGACAACGAGTCTGTGACCTGAACCTTCAGTCCGAGGATGTCAACCCCAAAACCAGCGCCGGAAAGCAATTGCTGTCAAAATTCCTACGCGCGCAAACAATGCAGGATCTCGCCATGGCATTGTCCGCGACAAAAGATGAAAAGTGGATGGCTATCCGTATGAAATTAGGTTTGCCAGAAATGGAGGAATTTACTCCTATATCTGTGGGTGATGAAATAGACTCCATTGTACTGTTTTTTGAAAAGCTACTGCGCAGTATATTTCAGGAAGTAGACACTTCGTCTGGACTAAGCCGAATAAACGAATTATCTAAGGATGCTACTTTGGATGTCGCTGTGGGGCTCGTTAGAGCTGTTGCAAATGCTGTCCAAATTATCGATGGGAAAATGATCATGGGTTCAATTGCTAGCACACTGAATTCGCTTTACCATCAAACAGAAGCAACTCTCGAGTCTGTGAAACCATACCTTGGAATTGATGGAACAATGGGTGGGGTAGTTGGATAAGTGTAGTTTTTAGATGTACATGTATTCTTTAAAAAGAACCGCGTGGAAGCTAGCCTCACATTCCTCAGCCTCACTGTTTAACACCTCAATTCTGAGAACCGGCGCGCGCGATCTAAAGCTATTAAAACCGCACGGAGATCGATAAACGCCGTCAAACGTGGGATGGGGACCTATAGTACAGATTTTTAGCGTAATTGCCTGCGATTCATATGGAGAAATGGCCCATACATAGGCGGTCATCTTGCTTTTTTTTTCAAATTGAATTTCAAGCACGTTTATAATTTACGATAAATCAGACTGATTGTGAATCTGTGCTTTATAAGGTTATATCATTAACCATTCGTAAACTACAATCAAGACAAACATTTAATTTCTACCGCGCATAATTTATTCAGTATCACTACGTAATACCTTGCGTCATCAATAAAGTTATAATTATTAATCTTATGTCGGCTAGCTAGCTAGTTAACGGTTATAAACTGCATAACATAACTATCAATACAAGTACAATTTTGAGTTACAATTATAATTGAACCGATACACAAACTTATCGGCTATGCACTGGAGATGTGGAGCGCATCAATTAGGCACAATGATGCATGCAGGGATCGAACTACGTATGCCCTCATGCTTTCATCTTCTGAGACGCAGGTGTTTTGGTGAGTATACAATGTGAATTTAGTAGCGTAGGGTGTTCGGCAGTTCGGCCCTACATGTATGTGCATATCTTGGAAGGAGTAGATATGGCCTTCTCCCTATACTAGTACAGTTGGCCATCTCTCTATAATGTTGCACATCTCCCTGTACTGTAACCAGTGGTAGCCTTCTCCCTTTACTCCCGAACCGTTAATTGCCTGTCTCCTTTTACTGTTGGTCTTCTTCCTTTATTGTTAGACTGGTGGCCTTCTCCCTGTACTGCTGGCCTTCTCCCTATACTGTTGGTCTTCTCCCTATTCTGTTGGCCTTGTTGAGTGTGGATATGGTATACTGTTGGCCTTCTCCTTGGGTTATTCAAATTAGGGGCAAACCAGGGGGTGGATAGGGGGTGGGAGTGATAAATCCCTGCCCTGTCCAATACCATACACTACATATGGACTACAACTGTTAAGCGTACTACTGGTACAGGCCTGCACATCCGGTGGGTGTGGCCAAAGCAACTCCAGCAGCTTGAAGACATTACAAGCCATGCCCACATTCCAGGCTGCACCCAATGTTACTGCTCTGACTGCACTGTCCAATCCAAATGGCCTGCTGATCCAGTATGATATGTGGGATAGGGGGGGCACCTTTCTTGGGGAAACCCCACCCTTGGAAGTGTTTGATCTCCGATTATTATATATATCCCCCCCCCCCCCCCCCCCCCCCCCCCCCCCCCCCCCCCCCGATTTACTGTGAACACAACTTGTATTTGTAGCCCTGCTCACACCGCATGTACATGTAGGTGCCACACCCCCTGTATTGCAATGAAAATCAATGCGAGGCACGTGTGTGTGTGTGTGTGTGTGTGTGTGTGTGTGTGTGTGTGTGTGTGTGTGTGTGTGTGTGTGTGTGAACATATGTATTCATGCATACTCACATTCACACATGTATCACTCGCACACATACAAACATACATGTACATGTATATGCACACTGTCGTGTGTGTCTACAACTACAGGTGTATTTGTGTATGGTTGTCACATCTTGGTCCCTTTCACAGCACCATTGGGGGTTCCAAGCCCTCAGCTTCTGGCACTCTCCTCTTCTTCTGTCAATGTGATGTAGTTTAACCCCTCAGTTCCCAATGGGATCATCACAGCCTACAATGTGTAAGCTATTTCCGTACTGGGGAACGTCCTTCTCACTACCTCCAGTGTCCCGTGGTACATAACCTGCAGCCGTCAACGCAGTACAGCTTTGTGGAAGCAGCTGCACCACAGCTGGATATCAGACTGGTGGTGTTGCCAATGTCACAACACTGGATAGTGGTATGTATACGTTGTGTGTGTGTGTGTGTGTGTGTGCAGAGATAATATATAATGTGGTGGTGTGTGTGTGTGTTGTGTTGTGTTGTGTTGTGTGTGTGTTGTTTGTGTGTATTGTGTGTGTGTGCATGCGCACATGTGTATGTGTGGGTGTGGGGGTGTGTTTACATGTATGTGTGTGGATGTTGTTTGTGTTGCAGGTACATGTACATGTGTATGATTTGGTGTTGTAGGTACATGTTTTATGGCCTTCTCTTCTTGCCTTGCGTAAAGAAAATGGCAGTCATCATTCAGTTTGTACACTTAGCAGACACAAGCAGCATTTGCATGCATGTGTGCCATGTGCACATGATGTGTGTGTGGGTTATGTGTTATATTCAACAAAGCCCCAAGTGGTCATTGACAACTTAGCACCTGTGGGCCAAGCTCCCCCCTCATCCTCAATACCAATTCCTCTTCCATGTCCCTCCAATGGAATGCTCCCCTCCAACCCGACTATGTCATCACTGCCTACACCTTGCACCATCGAGTCCCCAGCCTTAAGTCCCAGTCAGAGATGTGGGCACCTCCTTCGACGGTAGGGGCCTGGCTACATTCAGCGGGCACATGTTCCTTTGTGGTTTTATTAACCAGGCCACAGTCCAGTTCCATACCTACAACCCCAGCGGCATTCTCTTCTACCAGATCAACAGTGTAATGACTGACTTCCTGGGGGTGAAGCTTCATGGCGGGTTGCCATGGTTAATATTTGATGTGAGCTGTCGTTGGATCCAACAGTACCAGAACCTTCAACGATGGTCAGTGGCACACTGTGAGCTTCATAACTCATCGGTCATGTTGAGCTTGTATGTCAGTGCGAGTGTGGTGCAGTCCCCTCCTGTAACCTCTGTGATGGCCAGGGGTACGTGGTACTGTTTGAGCAGGCCTCCAATACCTTCTATGTCACTGTGGATACGGTGTACGCGGCGGCCATCACTGCCGCGATTGTCCCACTGCTGACCATGAAAGTCTACTTTGAGGGATTTCCCAGCACGTTGAGCAGATTTGGCATTGCAACCCCTTACAGCATACAGGTGTCTTATCCCCTCCTCAATGGTACCTCGGTGTGCGTGATTGTGTGTGCGTGTGTATGTGTGTGTCACTGACTGTGTATACATGTACATGTATGTGTGATGTCATTGTGTGCATGTGATGTCATCCTCTTTCCCCTCCTTCCCCCAGCACTGGATGGATTTGATGCTATGTCGGTGCAGAATGTGGGCTCCACCTACATCATTGTGTCTTGGGACTTGCCAACTCACAGTAATGGCATCCTCATCAACTTCAGTTTGTATTGCAATGGTGCTCTGGCGGGTGTCCTGCCCCTTACTGTGATCAGCTACAACACCACCGGCCTCCTCCCCTTCACTTTGTACATGCACATGTATGTCTTCTCTGCTACTGTGTGCAACATGCGCAAATAACAGTGTGCATGGTACATGTATATGATCTGTGCTCAGTACGTTATCTGTTGGACAGGTCCTCCAGTCACGCCCGCAGGCACTGCACTCCAGTTGGAACATGGTGTTGGGCGTCATCAGTGCTGCAGCCAGCCTGCCCAGGTACATTGTGTACACTTCAATCAGTTAGTTTGTGTTCCATCTTTCTTTGCTCTTATCCCTCTCTCCTCCTTCCTTTCTTTCTCTCCTGTCTCACCTACTCCCTCCCTCCCTCACTTTCTCCCTCCCTCCTTCCCTCCCTCCCTCCTCCTTCCCTCCCTCCCTCCCCCCTCCCTCCTTCCTCCCTCCCCCCCCTCCCTCCCCCTCCCTCCCTCACTCCCTCTCTCCTGTCCTTCTATAGTCATGAACATGTACACCAGCAGGGACATCTCTGGCAAAATTACACATACCATTTATCCTCCCTGTACTGACTTTTTGGAGTCATGAATGTTTGGAGCAGTATGCTCCACTAGCAGAGAGGAGAGTTGTAGGAGAAGGGTGTAGTGTAGCCATATATTATTAGCGTTGATATGGTTACAGGTATACTCAGTACTTCTTAGGTACTGTTGTTTATGTTGGCCTTGGGGCCTGACCACTACCACAAAACCCACAAGGGCAGTCCAAGGTGTACACAACCATTGTCCTGGCTAAAATGAATATGCATCTTGTGAGCTGTGTATACTGACCTTCACTTGATTGGCAGATAGTGTGGCAGATACCTTTACATGAAGATTGGATTTCTTGTGAAGGAGTGTGTGTGTGTGTGTGTGTGTGTGTGTGTGTGTGTGTGGTGTGTGTGTGTGTGGTGTGTGTGTGTGTGGTGTGTGTGTGTAAGTGGTAATGCCAGTGGTTATCTTATCTCACATCCATGGGAGGAGCTACACCTCTATGTAATGGGCATTATCTGTGTACATGTACTGTAGGCACAAGCGCTTCCATACACTCTTTGACTTGTTGAAATATGGGTTGATGCCGAAGTACAATGTAATGTGCTCTTCCCTAGACCCTATGGAGGAGCTTACAGCCACTCCCCCATACCCCAGCTGGAGCAGGACGTGGGCATGGGTAAATTGTTCCCCCCCCCCCCCCCCTCCACCACAAACTGGAAATCCTGGATCCATCACTGAAATTGAATGTACTCTCTTGTCAGGATCAGCTGAACAGGATGCCCGTACAATGAAAGAGTCACCCCTCAAAAACTTGATACCGTTCTTCCTAAGGCCCCACCCACATGGGGGTGGTTGCAAAATGACTAACAGTTTTTGCTGCCCCTATCTTTTGTTTTCTGTGTCAGTCCCTGCACCATCATCTTTTATTAAAATGCTTGACCCTTGCACCCACAACGTACATGTATTATATGTATGTGCTTGTTTACTCATTGTTACATATATGTGATTCAATGGCTGGCACTGGACACCATCACCACCCTGTTTACAGGTAGTAGCACCAGGGCACAAAGAACATGAGGAGCCTCTAGCCGTGTCCATCCCTAGCCACCATTGGATGGAGAATTACAGTTCATTGGGTTAAAAGTTCAGGTCAAGACTAGGAGGTGTGACCAGTAACCAGGATGCAGCTGCTGACACAGAGAGCAGCTGAGCCTTGTCAGCAGGTGATGATGCTTTCAACAACAATGAGAACTGGGTCCTCTAGTTTCTTTGACAGTACTCTTTGGTGGACTGGTGAGGCTGTGATAGCATCCACAGATATTACTTCAGACAGGGAGATTATGCCTTATATTTGTGTCCCATAAAACAAACATCAGTCCTAACAAGATCTTTTGATCACCTTCCGAAGCAATAGGCCTGTGGTGAAGTACTGAAATGACTACAATTAAGCACACACTAATGTATCATTAACTCCAATACTCCTAAATCAAAGTTCAACTTGACTGTGGCCTATTTTACATCTTGCAGCACTCTTTCAGGCGGGAGCATGCCGAATAGTTCAAGAGAGCTGACACTGAATCGCCAACATGGTTCTTCCATCAGTGAGTCTCTACAAGGCTGAGAAGACATGAAGGTCAAGAACAGCCCCTCAAAATTCCCTTGCGTTTGAATCGCTATAACTTCCAAATGGTTAAGGCTATTGACTTCTTATTCTCAACACTTCATACTACACCATTTCTGTATGGTGAAATACGTTTTGGGGTGTATGATACCCCACTTGGTTCAAACCCGCCAAATACCTTTCGGTTCTCCTGTAATCAAATCGCTTTTAAAATTCGGTTTGTGGGTACAGAGGTTCCTGTACCTATCGCAGCAAATTGTGTCCCGCCATATCAAGTGGGAAAATGTGCATGTAGGGACCTCTCTATTTACAAACCGAATTTGAAGCGATTTGATTACTCCTACTGAAAGTTTGAACCCGGTGGGGTATTGGACGTTGCGATACTTGCACAGTCAAGTGCAAGGCCCCCCAAATGTATGAAGTGTTGAAAATAGGAAGTCGATAGCGTTAATCATTTGGAAGTTATAATGATTCAAACACAAAGATATTTGATACAGTCATGTATTATTTAATAATTATATGCGATGGGCCGTTTCCGTGGAAACTGTCCCATATACATGTACATGCATGTACATACACATATGGGGCAGATAGTTTTCAAATGTTATAGTTGTCACAAATCTTATGCATCTCAACTTAAAGTCGGACTAACTGTTGCAAAGTTAAAAGTGTGGAATCTTTAATAAGGCAATACTTTTCAATGGGTAAAGTGCGTACCGCCAGTGTATGACTGCTATTGTACATATGATGCTTCCACCGTTTGTACCAGACGTTACCATACATGTTGATAGTTTAGAGATCTATGACGTTACCCTCACTATGTGTAAGCTCTTATCAGGCCCATAGCCAGGGGGGGATCCCCCCTCCCCCGTTCGATGCTTGAGTTCCGCCTCTTCTAGTTACGGTACTTATAAAAATGCATTAGGCCCGACGCTTTTCGTATTTGGCCCGCTAAACGCGAGGGGAACCTGATGGACTTCCTTCCCTCTCCCCCCCCCACCGCTCTCGTATTTGGGCCCCCGGATAAATGCTTTCAGAAATATTAATCGATCCCCCCGCCTAACTTCCTGGCTACGGGCCTGCTTATATGTACTAACGCTCCGGTATAGTACAGTTACGCAACCATTTAGCCTATTACGGACGTAGCTACTGTAATCATGTACGTGTCACATTCATGCTAACCTAGGACTCTGAGACTTGCAAGATGCTTCCGTAAGAAGACTGGTTGGTTGTCATGCCCAGGCACTCCTGTGTCGATTCTATAAAACTCCTCTGTGTAATCGCCACCTCCGTCTTTGCAACATTTAATCCCAATTAGTGCCCACTCTTACAAGGGGTCATGCTACATATTGGTCATTAATACAGCTACATATTGGTCATTAATACAAAAACAATCAGGTAATACAAAACAATCAGGTCTGGGCACGGCTGACTGACGATAGGGTGGCACGTGATGATCGTGGTAGGCACATTGAATGTGGGGTGTATCTCACTAACCATTCAAGGGAAGTGCGATTTGAAGGCCCTAAGCTCTGAAAAATAAAGATAAATAAGTTCATTGATTACTCTCATGTAATCCGTGAGCAGGTAAGGAAAATATCATTTGGTTTGGAAACTATTGATGACTGAATAAGGAAATGAGAAAAAAATGAATGGACATTGGAAACCTTGCATAATTAATGTGGAAGTGCGGATATAGGTACTTAAGTTGCGAAAAACTACACAAAATATGTCAACTAGTCCCCACATTGCAAATCCGAGAGCAGCTAGTCTATATTTGTTTTTTTTTCTGCAGTTAGCTGCAGTTTTCTGAACGCGTCCATACATTTTCTATGGACATTGAATTACGCAATGACCGAATTACCGCGTATTCCTTTTGACCGCCAATTTCTCGATATGTCGAGTGCAATCTTCGTGACGTTTAGATAGCCGATTAAGACTACGCCCCTTCAAAGCACAAGCTAAGATGCCTGACTATACATGTATATTCAACCAGGAAGCGGTGTGGCCAACACCACTGATACATGGAGATAGTGGAAGCACACCTGTGTACTTCCGGTGTATAGCCTCACATTTATATGCATGTCCTTTGCCAATGCAGCCATGCCTTCTCTGTACATGTGCGCATGCATCCAATGTGGAACCTAGATGGCTGAACATCTTCATCCAGGAAGGATACAAATGTGAGGCTATACACCAGCAGTACACAGGTGTGCTTACACTATCTCTGTGTATCACTGATGTTGGCCACACCGCTTCGTGGTTGAAGATATTCGACCATCTTGGCTCCATTGGATGTGTGCACACATGTACAGAGTAGAAATGGCTATATTGGCAGACAACATGCATACATATGTGAGGCTATGCACCAGCAGTACACAGGTGTGCTTACAGGGTATCACTGGTTTTTTTACCACACCCCACCCTGATGGAAATAGTCGTTCATCTTGTGGTCCATGTACGTGGCTGCATTGGCAGACAACACTAAACCGTGCATATATACAAACGACCGGTATAGAAATGGGAGGTTATACACACCCGCTGCTTCTCTAACTCAATTGTTCTGTTTCCTTTCACGAATTTAATCTTTGCACTTACATGTACGTAACATTACGGGCCGCTTCTTATCAAAATAACGATCTAACCGCAGGAATGTGCGGCTGAGGAATGTGAGGCTATAGCCTCACATTCCTCAGCCGTGCATGTAGCTTCCAAGCGGTTCAATTCAATATAAAGATAAGAAAATAAACTGTTATATTTTTAAAAACAACAGCATAAAACTAAAACGCACACACACTCACACACACTCACATTCACACACACTCACACACACTCACATTCATACACACATGCCCACACACACACTCACAAACGTCAACCAAGGTATGAGTGCCAGCCACTAACAGAAGCAGCTGTGCCGCAATCCGTATGTAGCAGGAATGAGTCTATAACTGACTTCTGCTCGTCTTACACTTCATATTTCCATCCATAGTAGTTCATAATGCCTATACTGTCGCGCGGGAGAGGGCAGGTGATATCATATGACTGCCTGCGTCTGATTGGAGCGACAAATTTCTGCCTCTCTATTTATACGTCTGGGCGCGGCGATACACGATCCCACGACCGTCGTGCGTTGAAACAGTCGCGGGAATCTGCATGCTGGGTCTGGGCACGAGATAACAAATGAGCTCGCCCTTCGGTTCCGCACTGTTGGGCGTTAGCACGTTTTGCGCCAGCCAGCACACCACGGATGCCTGCGACTCGAGGGGCCTCCCGCTGACCCCCAACTCGATCCGCATCTACGGCCGGTTCCGTTCCAAGCTGAGGACACTATCGCACCGCAACCTGTGCGCGTACTTGGACATCCACAGGCTCAGAAACGGTTAGTTTATAATAGTACCGCTGCGACGCACGTGATTCCCACGTTTACAGAGAGATTGCTGGTCGTCTCGGAGTACTACAACGACAGCCTCGAGGAACACATCAAGACAGGCAGATTTAGCAAGTAATGGGAAGCTACCCTTTGAATGGGTTACAAAACGTTGCGTGTGTCCGATATCGCATCTTTGCAGCAAACTTGGCAACGTCGCGAGTGACATTCTCCATGCCCTGGCCTATCTTAATGAGCGGGGTCTTACCCATCGATTCCTCTGTCCCCCCAATGTCCTCGTGACACCGGAGGTAAGACGGACTTGGTGTTGGTGCGTGTGTGTGTGTGTGTGTGTGCGTGTGTGTGTGTGTGTATGTGTGTGTGTGTGTGTGTGTGTGTGTGTGTGTGTGTGTGTGTGCAGAGTTTCACAGCAGTTACTTTGCAGGGTTCATTGAAGCTGCAAAACCATGGCCTGTATCATATGACAGGGGGCGGGGCAGACGTCAACTTTCCTATTACGTAAGTCTTTGGACCCTTATGGGATGGCTTGCTCCATTTGTCCTCCTCCCCACCCCTTACCCATTCCTCAGGTCTCCTCGCTATATGTCTCCCGAGCTGATTTTGACTCCACCTACTGCAGCATTTCATGGTGGCAGTCCAAAGGTCACTCCTCTCATTCTCCCCTTCCTCCTCCCCTTCCCATCCATCTCATCCTACCACACCTCCTCCATTACACCCATCGCATGTACATGATCCCTATCGTAATCTGCTTCTCCATATCTCTGCCTTCCTTAACGTTCCTTTAACCCTCCATAACACTCCCTTAACACTCCCTTAACCCTTCCTTAACCCTTCCTTAACACTTCCTTAACATTTCCTTAACATTTCCTTAATGCTTCTCTAACACTATCAATCAACATACCATATTTCTCACCCAAACAGGTGGATGTGTGGGCGTTGGGCATTATTCTTCTTGAACTGTTCATGGTATGTGTGTGGAGCCTGGGGACTAGACCATTTTCGGGATCTGTGGTCATATGTCCTGAACCATGCATATCACATGCATATCAACACACACACATGCATGGATATACATAACGCACACTACCACCACACACACATGCACACACACACACACATACACATACACACACATATATATATATGCAGGGGAAACATTTGTTTCCAGACCTGTTCATGAAGAATGCAGTTTCAACTGTTTTTCAACGAATTATTATCCTGCACCAAAGTTAGCCATGATGTGTGTTGCCATGGCAATCTTGTATTTATTGTCCTCCCCTATCAGGGAAGTCAAGTACAACCCCTCTCCATTCTGCTCAACACACATCAGTGTGAAGATAAGGTGAGAGTGTTTCCTTCTTCATGTACCGAGCCCACACCACACCCATCTCCCACACCACACCCATTCTCCCACACCACACCCATCTCCCACACCACACCCATCTCCCACACCACACCCATCTCCACACCACACCCATCTCCCACACCACACCCATCTCCCACACCACCCCATCTCCCACCACAACCACACCATCTCCCACCACCACACCATCTCCCACCACCACACCCATCTCCCACACCACACCATCTCCCACACCACACCCATCTCCCATACCATCCCTCACATACCCACACTAACCACACCCCCATTGCACCCAACAGCTTATGGACCCTGAGCTGAGGTCATTCCTGGAGGCGTGTCTCACCACAGTCCCATCACATAGGTGTGTCTGGTGTGTACCATTCATGTCTGAACTGTCTCCATCTTGGCCCCAGACCCTCTCCTGAAGCCCTTTTGAATCATGCTGTCTTGGCAACGGTTAGCAAAGAGCCCATACCAAACAAGGTCAATTGTAGTGGTTATTGAAGGGAGATATTAACAATGATCAAATGATTAATTAGTTTCAAATACTTTTAAAAATAGCCAGGTGTCATCATAACCAGATAAAGTTTGGGGGGGGGGGTCTTTATAACCAGGTCCAAATAACCAGGGGGTGTCATCATAACTAATGATTGCTCTGCATTAAAATTCATACTGTGTGTGTGTGTGTGTGTGTGTGTGTGTGTGTGTGTGTGTGTGTGTGTGTGTGTGTGTGTGTGTGCGTGCGTGTGCAAACAGAATGGATATCAGTTTCTCTGCAACCCCTTCAAAAGTTCACTACGTCGCACTCCTCTTCTGGAGACCACGCCCCTTTCTATTGTGGACACGCCCCCTCCGTTGGAAGGTGTGGAGTGTCTTGCTGAGAGGTCACTGGAAGAAGTGTACTACCTGTGGTGCCTGGCTGGAGGGGATGTGGAGAAGGAGATGAAGAAACATGGCCTCATACACCCCAAGCCACCCATATGTGGGCTACCAAGGTGAGTTCCAATTAATGCACATGCCCATATATGGGCTACCAAGGTGAGTCCCAATTAATGCACATGCCCATGCACATATGTATGCTGTAATTTAAGTTCAAGAGAAAAATTCAAGTTGTTTTTATTTTATGAAACGGTATAATCTGGACATATTACTACATCGTAATTAATGTATAATATTTTTAGATAGTCGAGCATCATCCAAAAATGTTCCGGAATCGAAAGTTCGATAGTTGTGTGTGCATATGGTGTAGTGTGCATCTGTGTATTTGTGCATGTGTATGTGGGTGTGTATGTGTGCATGTGGGTATGTAAGTGTGCATGTGGGTATGTAAGTGTGCATGTGGGTGTGCATTTATGTGCACGCATGTGTGCTGGGGACATTACTCTCTCCCCCCAACCTCCACCACCCCTTCCAGTCTAGTTATCCAAGGGGGAGACACTTATGGAATAACCAGTGACAGAGTGGCTCTCTACGATGGCACGGTCGTGATCCTTCCATTGGACCAACTGAAGAAGGTCAGGTGACGGGTCACATGATCTCCTGTGTGCTCACAACCTGTTCTCTCTGTGCCATGTAGAGGTTGGAGCACCTGACCGTACCAGATTATTATCCCCTAATGGAGAGCACTGGGTGGGTGTGGCTATCCCCCTCAGAGGGAAAGCCCCTATGCTTTGGGTTACTATAGGCACAAATTTCCCCTCCCCTCACCCCCCAATCCAGGGAGCTAAACAGCCAAGGCCCCTCCCACGAGACTTCCAAGCTGCCTCTGGTTATTAAAGAGAAGGATGTGGAGTACCAGGTGGTTATTAATATAGCTCCCTTCTCAAGACTTGATACACTCTCTCTCTCCCTTCCGTCCTCTCTCCTCCTCACCTCTCTGACCCTTCCTGCCCTTCTCTTCCCACCCTCCCCTCCTCCTCCCCCTCACAGCTCCATCGCATGGTTCTCTTCGCACGGCTGCTGGAGGGGTACCCGTACATGCATCACATGATCCTTAGGGAGGCAGTGACCGATGTGTGTCCTCTGGTCAGGGCTGAGGTGTGGGCAGCAGTGCTGGGAGTGAAGGTGAGGGTATGTGGGTGTGTGGTCAGGGCTGAGGTGCTGGGAGTGAAGGTGAGGGTGTCTAGAAGGGATATGTGGTGTGCGGAGGGGGGGTACTGACACAACTCTGATGGCTGATGATCTACTTGTGTTTGTGGACATTAGCCACTCCCACTAAAATAATTAATGACTTTAATAACTGTTAATCTTACCCCTAAGGCACCTGTGGCTCATGGTCACCTGTGGTTCATGGGTACAGGTTGATTGGTGATTTTAAAGAGGGTAGTTTGTACTCATGGCTAGCTAATATGTTGTGTCTGTTCGTCGTGAAAAATCACACACCCTCCCCCCCCCCCCCCCCCCCCCCAGGGGGACATTCACTCGGAGTACAGTGCAATAGACAAGGACTCCCCTCACTCCATGGACAGACAGATATCGGTGGATGTGCCCCGATGCCACCAGTACCACCCCCTCCTCTCCTCCCCTGAGGGACACACCAAGCTCAAGAGACTACTCAAGTCGTGGGTAGTGACCAACACACAACTGGTCTACTGGCAGGGTAAGGACCCTGTAGATCTGTGTGTGTGTGTGTGGGGGGGGGTCTGTGTGTGTTTGGTGTGTATGTGTGTGTGTGTGTGAGAGAGTCTCTCTGTATATGCCAGTGTGTAAGTGTACATGTGTGTGTGTGTGTGTGTACAGGTGCATTTGAGGAAGCATCTCTTGTGTGGAGGTTGCATAAGTGATGTTGTTGGGTGTAATATCCCTCCTCCTTCCCCCTCCTTCCACTCCAGGGTTGGACTCACTGTGTGCTCCCTTTTTGACCCTAAACTTTGACAACGAAGGTAAATATGTCTGTCTGTGGAATTGTCCATGGCGCTCTTCTCTTTGTCTCTACTTCACTTCTCATCATCCTTATTCAACACTCTCCCTACACCCCATCCCCTCCTCCCCCTTTCTCTATGCCCATATATGGCAGCACTTGCTTTTGCTTCTGTGAATGCGTTCATCTCCAAGTACCTTCACAAGTTCTTCCTCAAAGACAACTCACCCATAATGCAAGGTTCAGAGAACCAAGTCGAGCCGAGCCATCATTGAATAATGGCAATACACACATGTGCACACACACACACACACACACACAGCACACACACACACACACAACACACACACACACACACACACACACACACACAGAATATTTGGCACTGTTCTCCCATCTCATAGCCTTTCATGACCCAGAGCTGTACATGCATCTTGACAGCATCGGCTTTAACCCAGAGGTTGGCGTGGTAACACCAAATTCCCGCAAACAAAAACACGACTTCTTTCCTTGCAGCTGTATGCCATCCCCTGGTTCCTTACCATGTTCACACGTAAGCCACCTCACCGCTAAGGCCTGGGGACCACCTCCCTCCTCCCCATTCCAACAGACGTCCTTCCCATGAACAAGATATACCACATCTGGGACACGCTGTTGCTAGGCAACTGTTCCTTCCCGCTCTTCGTTGGGTTGGCCATTCTCCATCAGCTGAGGGCAGACCTCCTATCCTACTCCTTCAACGACTGCATCCTGACCTTCTCAGATCTGCCAGGTGAGGGAAGGGGGAGGAGGAGAGGGGTGTGGTATTCATGGGAACCAAACGGCAGGGATGTCTTGCAATCATGGAACACCTCAGTCCACATGTATCATCACATACCACACCGTGTACACACACATGCACACACACGCATGTTGTATGCACACACACCCTGCCTCACACATGCACTCACACCCACACACACACACACACACACACACACACACACTTCCTCTCACAAGTACCATCGCTCTGTCTCTCCAGACGTTGACATTCAGTTGTGCATACAAGACTCCATCCACTTCTTTCGGGTCACACCCCCAAGTGCATACTTCCGTGAGCACGAACCCATTCCCACCCAGCCCGGTTCCATTCCACTAGAGACAGTGAGTGTTGTGTGCACATAACTACACACCTACACACTCAACATCTCCATGCACACATGTACTTGCACATGACATGCACACACACACACACACACACACACACACACACACACACACACACACACACACACACACACACACAAATCACCTGCACATATACATATGTACACACACATACACACACACAACACACACACACACACACACAAACACACACACACACACACACACACACACACACACACACACACACACACACACACACAGAGGAGGGAATCCATTCCCCTGAGTACCCTCAGGTCTGAGTACTGTCCCCAGATCTCGGCTCATGACATGATCCTGCTGTGTGGTCTGGAAGCTCAGCTAGCCAGCTACAGCCAGCAGAGTGTGGAGCAGATGGACAGAGACTTTGCAGCCAGCAACCCTCTGTTCGGCCAAACTGTGACCCAGAAGAAGAGGAGGCAACACAAGGGGCTGGTGGTGGACATCAGATCTGTGGAGGAGTATCCTGCCTTATATGGGCTGCTGGATGTTAAGTCCTTATATGGGCCTTACATATGGGCTGCTGGATGTTAGTCCTATATGGGCTGCTGGATGCTAGGTCCTTATATGGGCTCTGGGACACTAGATCCTTATATGGGCTGCTGGATGCTAATATCCGTATATGGGCTTGCTGGATGTTAATCCTTATATGTGCTGCTGGATGCTAGGTCCTTATATGGGCTGCTGGACACTAGATCCTTATATGGGCTGCTGGATGCTAGATCCTTATATGGGCTAGATCCTTATATGGGCTGGCTGGATGCTAGATCCTTATATGGGCTGGCTGATGTTAGGGGTCCTTGTGTTTAGAAAGGGGAGTTGCAGGAGACTGAATCTGTAGTTGAAATGGGAAAAAATTAACCGAATCTCTACTACATGTTTTGCATATTTCTTTAACTTTTGATTTCGGTTAGGTTTCAATTAGGCCATGTGCCAAACTCTGTGAATCTTACCCAACAATGAGACCTTCATGGCTGATGGATCCTTCATTCCTTCTCCTGCTACCAGCACGCTGCTGGAATCAAAGGGGAAGACCTTGGTGATTGTGTCTGGTCGAGGGGAGGGCAGCGCAAAGGTAAGGGGGTGTGGCCCAACATTTAGGGGAAGGAGGTCTGCATCTTACCCACCCTTCAGTTTGCAGGACAGCTGATAAGGATGCACTTCCCCAGGGTGTGTGTGCTACAGGGAGGAGCTGGGATGCTGAGATCTCTGGGGCTCCTCTGCTCTCTCAACAACGATCCATAAGACACACAGACACACATGTGCAAACTCCTCTCACCTTCCTACTCAATTAAAGCATTTTAATAATTAGTATCCTCTAAAGTTAATAACATTGGAACTCAAAAACCTACCAATAAAACCTACTAACCCAATATACACAATAACTAACAGCAGTCAGTGGTGTGTGTCTGAATTTCACTTGGGACGGTTTCGCTTCGCAACATCCAAGGAACCAAGGTTCCTGCATGCTGCCACCAGTTGTATGACACTGATGAGCTGCTTGAGGAAGGAGAGGGGGAAGGAGACCACTGCTAGCAGTATCCACAACCCGTACCCGAGCATCACTGTGGACCAATGGGAGAGGACGGTCGTCACATGAACAAAACATGTACACATGATAGGAGTGTGTGTGTGTGTGTGTGTGTGTGTGTGTGTGTGTGTGTGTATGTGATCCTCACCAGGTCCATAGGAGAAATGGATCAGGTACAATGCGGCAAAGAACAATTCATTTGAAGCACAGAAAGTGAAAAGCACTGGCTGAAATGTGGACACAGAGTTATAAATCAAGCTAAGAGAAGGTTAAAAACAAAACGTTATCAGATGCTTGGATAAGAGAATGATATAACAGTGGCACCAAGACTGATACAATAGCAGGATTCTAATGCCAACTTGTGACCATAATAATTGATACACATCGCAAACTGAAAATGAGAAATGCAGGCAAAACCTCTTGCAATTGGAATGACCTGAATCATGCTTACCACTGTGTGTGTGGGTGTGGTGGCATATGGCTGCTCAATGGGTAGAGCATAACCACTGTGTGTGTGTGTGGGTGTGTGTGGGTGTGGTGGCATATGGCTGCTCAATGGGTAGCTGTGTGTGGGTGTGGGTGTGGTGGCATATGGCTCCTCAATGGGTAGAGCATAACCACTGTGTGTGTGTGTGTGTGTGTGTGTGGTGGCATATGGCTGCTCAATGGGATGGGACCATGACATAAACAATGGTGCCTTTCTTTGACACAGCATTAGCTTATGATGGTTTTGGTCCAGGGTAATACATGCTCCTAACAGCTTCCACCTTTAGTCAAAGTGATTATTTTGGTAGCTTTGCGCATATAAGGGTAAGAAGAAGAAAAGGGTGTGAGCAACCACTCAATGTGTGCATTTAAAGAGCTGGTGGAGCCCCAAGGAGTGTAGCACTGTAAATGACCATACTGGCATTAGTTCCTGATGTGACAAGACCCCCTCCCTCACCATACTACCTTCTGTCCCCACCATCCCACTCTACCTCACCTCTCCCTCCCCATCTCCATCTCCTCCACCATTCCCACATCTCCCTCCCTACCCCTTCTCACATCTCTCCCTCCCCATCCCCTACCTCTCCCTCCCCTTCTTTCTTTCATCATACCCTCACCATCCCCTACCTCTCCCTCCCCTCTCTTCCTCACCATCCCTACCTCTCCCTCACCATCCCCACATCTCCCTCACCATCACCATCCCCACCTCTTTCTCACCCTCATGTAGTAGAACCGAAGGAACGGGTTGGCAGAGAGGTCAGTGACCTTGTGGCTTGTCTCTCCATGGATCATGGAGCTGTACATCTGTATCCAGTGACTGCTGATGTCCAGAGCCACCAGCAGCTGGAACACAATGGCATACTTCGGATAGAACTGACAGAGGACCATCAGCAGACACGTTGTGGCGCATCTGTGGATGGGATGCACGTGCGCAACGTGTATTAGCCAAAACGTCTGAGTCTTCCATTGATTACAGCTTCGAGGTGGTAACGTTTATCAGACATGCACGCACTCCATTACCTGTCTGTCACCATGTCCAGTACCGCGCCAAACATAGTGCCTACAGGTGTGCGGAAAAATGTGTCGTATGTTACATACGGGCATCGTCTCCTAGCTCTCTCTCACCTTGGTCCAGCGCTCTGGCCGCGTAACCATCAAACGCGTCGAGAAGCCCGCTCAGCAGATACAGGATGCTCGCAATGAGCGGGTCGATGGGCATGTAGTAGAGGGACACTATCGCCAGTATCACCCTTGTGTAGCCTTATTGAGGGGGGGGGGAGGGGGGAGGAAGGGACGAATCATTTGCAAAGATTCGAATGACTGTAGCATGGCATTTTGACGCGCGTACCTATCAGATTCGGCACGAACAGGAATATGTTCGGGTCTCCCATTTTACCGCGCTGTTGTTGCTGCTTCATTAGAACAGTGACACCACTCCCCGCTTGTTACTTAGACTAACCGGATTTGACCACACCTCCTGGAGACGGCCTTAGTTACGTGCTATGGATCTGAAGCTGTGCTATGAATTAGGAAGAGCACTGCGATACGGGGATCCGGAGGAATTCTTTGCTGTGTACGACGCATTTCTTACGTTGGAGCAGCAAATTCCAGCAGAGAAGGTATCTCTGCTGGAGCATTTAAACTTACAAAGGTACTTACTAGTATATCCCTGTCTAACTCACCAGCTTGATAGAATAAAAGAACTAGCAAGACAAATATCGGAGCTCGAGCTCGAAGATTTCGTTCTAGTTCAGTCGGCAGTTTCTGCACGGACAAATGTGGAATGGTCATCGGATTTGATTTCAACACTCACCCTCCCCTTTCTGGAGAGACCCTTGCATCCGGTGTCGTGTTCGATGAAGGAAACGACAGAGCCTAGCGGCAGCGCTACGTTCGTCGTAAAGAGAAGCGAACCTTGCATCCCAGTGGAAGATGTTGGGGCGGTTTCGGTGGGATCCCATTGCGAGCAGATGTCGACGATGAATTTGGTGGCTCACAATTCAAATTCATTCGTGAGTGGCGAAGGCGTCGCTAACAGTACGAGTAATAATTTGCCGGAGAAAATAAAATGCAGTCAAATACATTGCGCCAGTATCAGTCAAAATGCACAAAGCCGTCGTGGCGAGAACAGTAGGTCCGTTAAGAACTCAGAGAAAGCGTTCAATCACCGGGAAGTGGTGAACTTTCTATGGAAAGGTACCACACTTATGCAGTAGCATGTCACTCGATGAAATTTTAATCTCCAATAGGGTGGCTGCAGGCTCAAGAAGACATGCATCGCGATGCAAGGAATAATCATCATTCATAAATCATGGACTAAGTAAATGTGACGTTATACTCTAATTATGCGTTACGCGCGTAAGATTAACGATGGAAGGGGACCACGAAGAGGTTCTTGCCCTCTACGCAGAGGACCCCGAAGGAGAGGAAAGGAGAGTAGACGAGGAGAAAGATGATGATAATAAAAGCATATCAGATCAAAAATCAGACCAACTCGCTGACGACGAGACACAGAACAAAGCGTCGGAGGTACCTGCTTGTAACCCCATCGCTCGCGTTCAGTCCGAGTTCCTCGAGCGAAAAGAGCAGGAGGAGCAGTTACGATATGTGAATGCAGGAGGAAATTTTTTTACTGGAGTAGATGTGGATTCTAAGGTCAGAAGGCAGTGCGATTCGTGCAATTAGTGGGCGAACGCATTGTGTTAATGATTCCCCCCTTTCTAACACCTGACATGTGGTGCGTCTGTAGTTCATAGGCGCTTTATTCATTGCTTTGAAATAGTTGGCCATAGAATCAACTTCACCAATTAATTAATCAATTACAATACCTTGTTCATATGGTTCCAACTTCACAATTCTTTATATCTTGTCTATCTGAGTCTGAACAATTCTAATAGCTATTAATTTTGTCCACCTTGTAGATACTACATTTATGCATGCACGTGTATGCGTTTATATGGGCCAATCCTCTCTCTCACTTCACGTGGCACCATCACTGGACGTATCTGGTGGCACCTTCAACATGGATGCCATCCTTCACTCACACAGGAAGCAGCCGAGAGGCGAATTCTTCGTGCAAAGCGTTTCGGTGTCGACCAGAACACGAAACCTGCATCATCTGGGCCTCCACAGGACAACAAGCTTCAACAGAGAGCAAAGAAGTTTGGTGTCGTGTCCGCTGGAGAGCTTGCACCGTAGGTCAGGGTGGACGCCATTCTTTTGATGCCAAATTGTGCCTTTTCCTCCTCCACCCTCCCACTCAGGCTCCCTCCACTACCCACTGAAGGTTAGGATAGACTTAAACATCGTTACATTGACCCACATCTACCTCCCACCTCTTTGGCGGCAAAAAACCCTACATGTATAGGAGAGGTACGACCGGAGGCAGTCCATCTCCATGGCACTGACGAAATGAGCAATAGGGATGTTCTGGACTACTTCAGAGCCTATGGTCCGAGGAATGTGGAGTGGATCAATGACTCCTCATGTTGGTACCAGCAATTTGATTTAATGAGCCTCTTTAATCAAGGGGTGTCTGTTGGTAGGTAACATCGTTTGGGATGACCCCCAGTCAGCCCGCCGTGCCCTCAACCAGCTGGGAAAGGATTCGCAGATCTCCATGGAGGAGGGAGAGGCAGAGGAGGGAGAGGGGAGGAGTGCCCCTGTGCTGAAGTGGAGGATAGGTGTGCCCCACCCCCGTGCCAGTCAGATACTCCTGCGTTATGCTACCACTGTGGACAAGAAGCAGGTGGGTGCGGCCAAGGAGAGCCAGTACTACAAGAAGTATGGAAATCCCAATGAGAGGCTTGGAGACACACGTAAGAGAAGGCCACAGCCAGACCTAAGGTGAGGGGGATTTGGTTCAGGAGGGAGGGAAGACCAACTTAAGGGTAGGAGGGAGGGAGGGGGGAGTTTTTTCAACGTGGACCTCCACTGAGGACTTGTGTGTTTTTTCTTGCTCCCCAGGAAAAGGTTAGGCCGCAAGCGAAGAGCAAGTAGCAGTGAGGCTGATGGTGAGATGGAGAAGGGTGGTGTTAAAGAGGAGGAGAAGGTTGGGGCCAAGGAAGAGGAGAAAGATGGGGTCAAGGAGGAGCCCATGGAAGTGGAGCCTTCCCTGCCCCTTGCTAAGAAACCCAGAACCCTTTATTCTGACATGGAGGGAGTCAAGAGTGCAAAACCGGACGAGGAGGAAGAGGAAGGCGGTGATTTACGAAAACGGATTCAGCAGAAGAGAATACTGAGAGGGAAACTTAAACAGCGCATGGGACCGCCACAAAACATTGATTGATTGTTGTTCTCATTATGTGTTGAAACCGTTTCATTTCATCCTTTTTATTAAAACCCAAAAAAACGACAAATAAATCATTTACCCGACCGTGATGTATCGCTCAGCAGGGTGGCTTGGTTTTTTATTTTCGGCGTTCCTTCTTTCTAGCGTCGTAGGAGGTAAGATCGAGTTTTGTTTTTTGTTTTTTTTCCCCGCCTATGTGAGTACGTAACAATGAATCCGTTTCTGCCCGCCGACCGAAACAGACTTGGAGGATGTCGTGTTTGTCGTTGTGTCGCAAAGCCATCCACTCCACTCCGCCATTGCAGAACACAAGAAATACTTTTGGCGGGAAAGTCTTGTCCAACTAACGAAGGTAAATTGGAAATTTTTAAACGCACAACGCATTATAGCCTAATCGTATTCTCAGAATGCGCCGACGATTCTGCTTACTCACGAAGCGTGGGCTCCTTCTGGGGCGTGGACCATCGCTCCTCTCTTCCCTGTGTAAGGCCGGCTGGGACACAGCACGTGCACACCGAGCCACTTTGTGAATAAAATGTCCTTATAAGGTTGTCGAAAGGATTCGCCACAGCGAAGTGGTTCTTCTTCGCGTCAGAGGAAACCGAGGTGGATTTTCGCAAACTTGAAAAAGTGTTGGAGCGCTACGACTTTAAACAAGTAAATGTCAAGTTGTCTTTTAATAATGACTTGATATAAGTGACCCCCTCCCACCACACGCACAAACAGCCCCTGTTCCTTGGCCACGCCTTGTGGGACACACAGCCCACGATCCTCCATCACTATGCGCCGGCGAGCAGAGGGGAGGCATTGCTGTACCCACATTTCCCCTCAGGATGGCTTCTTAGTTCTCCTTTATTGCACAAGTAAGCACAGCTCAAGTTAAGTCTTGTTCTTACTTTTGGCTCCAAATCAGGGCAGCGTCTGTCATACATAAGTTCAACCCAAACTTTAACATTGATTCACAATACGAGGTGAATAGATCACCATTCCATTTAGAGTTCTCAGACTTAGGGATATTCATTAATTTTTTAAATTGCAGCTGGCATCATTTCTGAAGTACATGTCCAGCCTGGATGCCATGAGCTTCTTTCCAGAGGCGCCTCCCATGAGCAAAGATGGCACCCTTCTCACTCACGTGCCCGAGCTGTGCATGGCGGACGAGGAGGAAGGGACCTCACACAGCTGTGCCACTTCCTGTCCACAACGTACAAGTGGTCGTGTATGTAGGCACCACTGGGCCAAGGGTTGGATTGGATTGGAGGGCAGGGGAGGGGCAGGGGGAGGGGCAGGGGACTCCAATTATGCAGTTATACAGGACAGCTTGACAGATTGTTTTGTCTTGTCAGCAAATTTTTTTTTTGGAACACTTGCATGTGCACCAGTGGCTATACCTTTGTTGCAGGCACCTGTGGACTTGTCAGCTGTATGGTTTGCTGTGAAAACATGTGAAAAGTACCATCACACCAGGCGTGAGTAAAGTGTGCTCTGTGTGTGCTCGTGTGTGTGTGTGTGTGTGTGTGTGTGTGTGTGTGTGTGTATGTGTGTGTGTGTGTGTGTGTGTGTGTGTGTGTGTGTGTGTGTGTGTGTGTACACATGTGGGCATTATATTTTGTGGTTTGTGTGTGCTTGCTGTGCTGACCAATCATTTTTTGCAGTGCCAGTGTTAACCCAGACATGGGGACACGATGCAGCTGGAAGCATTGGTTACTATAGCGATGTGGAAGACCCCGCCTACTCCACCTCGAGCATAGGAGTACCAAACACAGAGCAAGGTGAGAGAAGCACAAGCAGCCCAGCCTTTCCCATTCCACCATCACCCTCATCAGGGCACTGCGGCAAGACCATGGCCATCATCTACAAGTTCTCCCGAGACTTTCCACACAGACAGTGGCTAGTAATCGTGGACGATGACACTCTGCTAAGGTGTGAATGTGATTGAGGGGAGGGGGGTTTCCCTTGTTGCTTAGCAACTATCTGTGTGCTTACCCCCTTGCAGTGTGAGGCGACTTGTGGAAGTGCTGGGCAGCTACAATGCCTCGGTTCCCACACTGATGGGAGAGGTGTACGGATACAAGGCACACCTGGGTGGTGATGGTAGCGCTTATGTCACAGGGGGAGGAGGGTAAGAGTGAGGGTGTGGATGGAGAGGAGGGTAAGTGTGAGGGTGTGGATGGGATGAGTGAGTGGGAAGAATATCACATGGTTCAAGCTGCCCTCCATTCACGCAGGATGGTACTCAGCAGAGCTGCTGTCTCTAGTCTAGTGGAAGTAGGTTACCAGTGCCCGCATGACAGCTACCCAGACGACATGTTCCTCGGGACTGTTGCCAAGCAGCTTGGAATGTATATAGTTCACTCCACAGCATTCCACCAGGTAGCCATCTGGTTAGCATTTTGACGGCTCCCTTTGATTGGATGGACTATTTCTTTTCCCTCCTTTCAGGCTCAGCCCAGGGATTATCCCACCTCAACGCTTATGACCAAGGCAGCCATTTCTTTCCACAGGCACCAACCCCAAGACCCTTTCGCAATATACAAGGAACACCTCATGGAGCCTAGGAGGGTATCATCACCTCCAGATGGCACTAAGCCCATGACATCACCACCTCCAGATATCTCCAAGTTCCATCAGAGGAGTTACGAACTATGAACAGCCAAGCCGCACCCACCCACTGTACAGTATATTCATTACACCAAAGTGGTAAATGTGATATCATATACATTGAATTCATTACAGACATGGTTAAAAAAAAAGTGAAACAGAAGCCCTTCATGTGCAGGCTAATCACGTGTATGTTTATAAAAAATACAAAACACAAATCAAGGTGAAATTGTCTTCAGTCTTCAATTATTCTGCTCCAATCATCAAATCATTACCAGACCACTCAAATCATTGTGAACTGCACATTATGCAGACTTCTCTTCCCACACAGCAAAGCCCTGATCAACAAGTTCTCTATTGATAAACGTTGGTGCCTAGGGACCAGTGGTGATATACACGTGCAATGGTTAACCATAGTTTTCTGCCACTAACCCATGAGCTGTACTGAGCATATAGTTCCACAGTGGGCAGCTGTTCAGCCCGCTCCTCCACCTCCACTCCCATCACATGTACCTCCATCACAGTGTTCTCCACCAGGGCCTGCAACACTGTCATGGCCTCTTCTTGTCCTGCCACACACACACACACACACACACACACACACACACACACACACACACACACACACACACACACACACACACACACACACACACACACACCACACACACACACACACACACACACACACACACACACACACACACACACACACCACACACACTCAACACCACTCTCCAGCAGCAGACCGTGCCACTTACTGGTTCCCTCCGCAGACACATCAGCAATGTTTGCCAGCAAGCATGGAAACGCTCTTATCTTTGCCTCAGTGTCTTGTGCCCTGCAAGAAACCTTCCCATCATTAATATTTGAATTAGAGGCAACAAAACAAAACATTTCCAGTTCTCTGCTTTTATTCACTTAAAGGGTCTTACCTCAGGGGCCTTAGGGCTGAGACAGCTACCACAACACAGCTTCCATAGTCCACCAGTCGGACATCGCAGGTCTGCCCAGCTGGGTTCATCTGGAGCACAACTCCTCGCAACCAATGGCTACCATCAATCCCCACGGCACAGAAGGTCCCCACGTTTGCCTGGGGGAAAGTTTGGGGCAGCGGCGGGACATGGGAATAGGAGGAGTTCATGCCCTTGTGGAGCTCCTCCAGGTGATGTGTGGCGTCCAATGGCAGCACCCACACCTTCTTCAAAGTCTCTATGTAAGTGACCATGGCGTGGAAAGGAGAAGGGG
Organism: Ephydatia muelleri; assembly: GCA_013339895.1. Lineage (NCBI taxonomy): Eukaryota > Metazoa > Porifera > Demospongiae > Spongillida > Spongillidae > Ephydatia > Ephydatia muelleri. Next base: position 1,376,411 of record JABACO010000015.1, read on the forward strand.
GAGGTGCTGATCTCGCCAGACAGGTCGCCCAGGGATTGGTCGGGTAGTCCCTCACGCCATTCTGACTGATTGGACTGCTGCTGTCGTAGCCGGAGCTGACCTCGTCCCCAGGCCAGAGGCTGCGGGCTCCGCCGCTATAGTCGCTGGGGACGGTGATGTTTGGGTACTTGTAAGAGATCAGCCGTAGGGCTTCTTCAACCTGGGCCGGCTCTCCGTGCACGAAGCAGGGAACGAACGGACTCTCTCCTGCTGCACTCTGGTCCACGTAGATGTACGCCCCGCCAGATTCCGCTCGCAGAGCCTTCACGTTGCGACCTTGCTTTCCGATGAACCTTCCGACGAGGTGTTTCGGTACGTTGACCACGGCTTGGACTCTGGAGCACTGTGGTGTGCGTCGCTCGGAGTCGCGTTGCTGTTCTGGACGCAACTCCACCCGCGAAGATGGTGCGGAGCGCTCTCCCGCCGCCGACCCGGGCTCGTCACCTGGGACTGCCGAACCATTATCTGGGCCAGCCTTTAGGCAAACGCTGTCTGAAGATGCTATGCTGGAGCTCTCTGGGCTATGGCCGTCGTTAATGGCCTGTGCGTCACGGGGGCTTGAGTCGCCATTGGAACCATCCAGGTCCGGTCTTGGGACCGTAGACTCGTCCGCTTCCGAACGTTCTGCTCTCCTCTCGTCGCAGTTAATGAATGACGTCGATGCGAGGGAGGACGCATCGTCTAGAGTACACTTCGAAACGCTAGCGCTATCGACGGTGTCATTGTTCTCTACTGGTGCGTCCCTAGCAAGCTCAGTAGCACTGCTCATGCCCCCTTTGCGTATCCATCTCCATCCCGCCAACCCCACAAGTCCTAGAACAGCTAGCGATGGTATTCCCAACAGGGCAAATTTTCTGAATCCGTGAAGCAGTGGCAGTACAGCAGACCAAGTCCTGGTTTCCATCTGCCCAAACCAATGGGCACCCACGTGTCATTTTTGCTTCTACGCATGCGCGTCGTTGCACGACAACCCCACCCTCCAGGTACAAACTCGCAACAAAGAAGCTGCTGCCACTATACTCCGTGTTGGTGCCAGTGTAACCAGACATGACCATCTCTATCGTAGTAGTGTGCTACAATTCTGAAGGCGGTTCAAACACGAGGCATATTACACTGAAGGTATGTAAACGTACAGTAGAGAGAAAGGAAAGACATGGCGAGTGTGAACGTTGAGATAGAGAACGCAGCTGCAAACGAAAGAGGAGTACGCGTGTGTTTTAACGATACACCTGTCCCCTTGAGCGAGTAGGAAAAGTTTGCACCAAGTGGGTGGGTGGGCGTACCTCGTACGTCTACCCCCGCCTTCTTGCACCACCCACCATCGGATACTCGTACCGCATATTGCGCGTAGCAACCTGTAAGCCCAAGCTATTGGGAAACGGGAAAGCGTTAGAAAAGTGGTAGAGGACAGCTTGCCTTGTGCTGAAGTTATATATATATATTCACGAGTAGACAATACGTGGTCCCAAAGGACAAACGTACGTTCTTTGAAGTCATACGTCCCTGGTGGCGACAAAAGGTGGCATTATATGAAGGCTATGGGGCGTGCATTAACACTAAAGCGAACAATAGCGATGAAATTATTAAGTACTTACTGCCTTCGCACTCACCCTCCCTCTTTCTGACATGACAACCCTCTTCCCGCCTCTCTTTGTCTTCCTCGCACAAATTAAATGTGCTGCCTAATTATTTACCTCTCCCACACCCCGCCCCTTCTCATCTTCCCTCTCTTAGGTGTCCAGGTTAATGACATCATCTGATATTATCCAAGAAGTATGGAAAGAGATTAGAACAGATTTCAAGGGACAGGCTGAGGACTACGCCCTCTACTGGCCAGTATACAAGGTGACCTTAGCTTCTCTGATGTCAGACAAAATTACCCACCTCTCCTCCTCCTCCTCCTCCTCCTCCCTCCTCCTCCCTCCTCCTCCTCCCTCCTCCTCCTCCTCCTCCTCCTCCCCTCCTCCTCCTCCCTCTCCTCCTCCTCCCTCCTCCTCCTCTCCTCCCTCCTCCTCCTCTCCTCCTCCTCCTCCTACTCCTCCTCCCTCCTCCTCTCACTGTTTGCCTCCATTTTCAGCTGTGGTTAACCCCTCAGCAACAGTTGGGACGCCAACGGAGAACAATACAACTTTAGAGCTCAGGACAACGGAAAATTTTCTTGACTCTAAGGTAGAGCACTTATCTGTTCTCTGCTGTGGCAACTGCCTCCTGACTTGCTCCCATACTCCCTTCATAAGCATGCTGTTTTAATAGTGCCAGTAAATGGGATCCTTGCCGTGCCTCTGCAGACCTTATGTGCCAGTAAATGGGATCCTTGCCGTGCCTCTGCAGACCTTATAGTGCAAGTAAATGGGATCCTTGCCGTGCCTCTACTGCAGACCTTATAGTGCCAGTAAATGGGATCCTTGCCGTGCCTCTGCAGACCTTATAGTGCCAGTATAAATGGTGATCCTTGCCGTGCCTCTGCAGACCTTATAATGCCAGTAAATGGGATCCTTGCTGTGCCTCTGCAGACCTTATAGTGCCAGTAAATGGGATCCTTGCCGTGCCTCTGCAGACCTTATAATGCCAGTAAATGGGATCCTTGCTGTGCCTCTGCAGACCTTATAGTGCCAGTAAATGGGATCCTTGCCGTGCCTCTGCAGACCTTATAGTGCCAGTAAATGGGATCCTTGCTGTGCCTCTGCAGACCTATAGTGCCAGTAAATGGGATCCTTGCCGTGCCTCTGCAGACCTTATAAAAATTTCAAGTGCAAGCAATAAAAAAATAATCCTTGCGTTTAAATGTATGGCTATTTAAAACTCAATGCCTTTCAGCTCCATGGCAGATAGTTTGATTCTCAGTGCGTAAAATCTCTGTATAGAGGACATGTATTATCAACAACAACATAGAGGACATGTTATCAACAACAACAAAAAATGAAATCATATGTTAGGCCACTTTTTTCGTTACGTGTAAAATGATGATAAACATAGAACTTTGCAGGTACATGTATGAATAATTGCAGACTGCTTTAGTTATTCATTGCTTGGCAACATACACCACCAAACCCTCCTGTGACATCCTGCCATTATGCATGAATAATGTACCTCCATATGTGGTCGACCTTAAATGGATATGTGCTGGCACTGTGGTCTCCCTTAGAAGGTTGCTCCCCTGTCTTGTATGTGTGGCTAATTAACCATTCATATTAGGGAATGAAGCTGCTGACAGAATGACATAGCAGGTTGCTGTTGGCAACCTGAGTAGTCGCTGATCAACAGGCATTCGTTTTGGCCATCTCTACTGTGATGCTAGAGGTGTGGGATTTGGGAGGGAGTGGCAGGAATAAATGCGAGAGGAGGCCAATATGGGAGGAGGAAGGGGAGATGGTGGTAGGAGGAGAGGGAATGAGGCTAGTATGGTGGTTGTCCAGCACTACGTCACCTCCTTTAGGTCACTGCAACAGTTCATCTGTTGAATGCAACACAAAGCTAGGAGTATTAGTTCTAAATTGCTATTACGATAATGGACTTCTGCACACTACAAATGTGATACTTGCATTTTCAGGTTTCTCGATGGTTCATCCAAGAAGATGCTAACAGACATCTCACGACCAGTAAGACAATGACCTTCTCCACAATGCACTTCACCAATTGGCACACTCACTAGATCAAAGAGCTGGTACAAGACCTCTGCAACCAGCTGAGAGTAGAATATTCGGTAAACCTCACTGCCTGCTGGGGAACTACTGTTCAAAAATAAATAATGTTCTCTTTTTTTTTTTTTTTCTTTGGTTTGGTTTATTTACCTGTAGGATGAGTTATCTCTGGTTGTGGCAGGCGATTATGGCATCCCTAAACAGTTTAGTTGCCTTTAGTCTGTGTCTATTTGCACACTGGTTACATGTGGGGTTATCTTCTTCCATAGCCATCCATCAAGGAAGGCGGAGTCTGATCAGATGCGTACGTTACTGCGCAAGCAAAATACTTGCTGTGATGCATTCAAGCTCCGCCCTCAAAGGCAGTAATTAACATGTGACTTATATCTTTCTGTTGCAGCACCTGTGATGGATGGGAAATTGAAGGGGAAAGTGCCCCTGAAAGACATTGCCCCATCCAAGGACGATCCTCCCACTCTGGTTCTGACTCCCGGGATGAGGCGACGGGAGATCAAGATAGATGCTGCCCCGCCCTCTCCCCATGTGAAGAAGGATGTGAGGCTGGATGCTGCTCCACAGGGCTCTCCAAGCGTGAGGAAGAAGGAGTTCAAGATAGGCGATACTGTGCCCTCACCTGGGCTGAAGAGGAAGGGGGTGGAGCCTGTTCCACTCTCTCCAGCACTGAGGAAGAAGGAGGTAAATAGAGAAAACCCTATCCGGTTTGGCATGGTTCCATTTGGTCCCCACCTCAGCTGGTCCAGATACCAGCCATTGCACTTCCTCCACCTCCCCCTCCCCCTCCCCCTCCTGTCATCAGCAAGAAATCTTCAGACAAGCTGAAAAAGTTAGTGGTGTGTGTGGGTATGTGTGTATGTGTGTGTGTGTGTGTTGTGTGGTGTGTGTGTGTGTGTTGTGTGGTGTGTGTGTGTGTATGTGTGTGTGTGTTTTGTGTGTGTTGTGGTGTGTATGTGTGTGTGTGTGTGTTTTGTGTGTGTTGTGGTGTGTGTGTGTGTGTGTGTGTGTGTGTGTGTGTGTGTGTGTGTGTGTGTGTGTGTGTGTGTGTGTGTTTTGGTCGCAAGCCACTACAAAAGTTGTTTGCACTTGCCAAACTTGCAGGCAAATCTTGAAGAAGTACCAGATCAGACTAGACACTCCGTGGCTTGATCCAAACAAAACACTCTCTGAACAGGTGAGGTTGTGGAATGCCAGAACAGTATCACACCTTTCAAAACTTCGCATCTGTGACCCACATCTTATTTCCAGGAAGTCACAGCAGAGGATGAGCTCATACTGATGTTTAGGTTTTACTACCACAAGCACTTTGAC
>JABACO010000015.1:1381516-1394896 GCA_013339895.1 Ephydatia muelleri
AAAAAGAAAAGAAGAAAAAAGAAAGAAAAAGACCCCCCTAACTCCCTCCCCGCGATCTCCGCTCCCCTACCTCCCCCCGGTATCCCCTCTTCCCCCTCCCCCTCTCTCGTCCCTCCCCTAGGGTTGAAACAAAGGGCCTACAGCTTGTCCACTGATGGGTTCATTGCTGAAGGAGAGCGAAAGGCTCAGAAGATGGTGACAGCCTTCCTGCTCATGTTATTGTGAGCAGAGCATTCAGTGAGTGTGTGTGTGTGTGTGTGTGTGTGTGTGTGTGTGTGTGTGTGTGTGTGTGTGTGTGTGTGTGTGTGTGTGTGTGTGTGTGTGTGTGTGTGTGTGTGTGTGTGTGTGTGTGTGAGTGTGTGTGTGTGTGTGTGTTCAGTACAAGGGGACAGGAGAAGGGTATTCATTGTTATGGACATGGTCATTGTTTGAATGCAATGGTGTGCCACATTTCATCAGACATGTGATGTCTCTGTGTCCACTGCACCATTCCCTTCCTCTTCCTTTCCCTTCCACCAAAACTTAAGACCTCGTTCTAGCAGTGATGGCCGTGGTTAGTGGAGCCTATCAGATACATTTCATCAGTGTGCCTGTTTCAGTTAAAGACTTGCAGAAAACATTACTGATAATTCAAGTGAGTGAAACAGAAGTGTGTGTGTGCACGTGTATGTGTACAGTGTGTGTGTGTGCATGTGTATGTGCATGTGTGTGTGTGTGTGTACAGTGTGTGTACAGTGTGTGTTTGAGGTGTGTGTGCATGTGTGTGAGGTGTGCATTGTGCATGTGTGTGTTCAGGAGCACATGTGTGTGCTATGACACGACATGTATCTCACACACACACACACACACACACACACACACACATACACACACTCTCACATACCATATTGTAACTGTATCCATCTATACAGTTACTGGGGCACATATCATCACATCCAGTTTAACAGGAAACGGGCAGGGAGACTAACAATGATAATGGTCTTCTAACTAGTACACTAACCAGCCTACTAACTAGTATACTAACCAACCTACTAACCACAATCACACCATGACTCTACAAGTAGCACTTGTACAATAAGTCAACTGACTTTACTACGCCAACAGAACTTGTTATTTGTGAAGTTTTGACAAGAGCTTCAAAGATGACCATATCAGCCTGGCATCATAATCAGTCATTAATAGATTATTTATGACTTATAAGTCATTTTAAAACATGACATGGGATTGTTTCCGTGAAAAGGGACCTAGCGCATACATTATAAAATTTCCAGTATGCGCAATAGAAATGTAATGCTTGCGTTGAAATGTATGGCTAATTAAATCTTCAGTGCATACAACTCCGTGACAGATACTTCGATTCTCAGTGTGTAAGAATCAATGTGTAGAGGACATTTCACACTTCTAGAATATCATAAAATTTGAAATCTTGAAAAAAACATGTGTTAGGTCCCTTTTCGTGGAAACAATCCCAAATCATTGTAATTTGATACATGTATTTATGGTATCTTGAGGGGGGTGTTCTACAGTTTGAACTGTTAAGTAGGCCATATTATGGAAGTGGCTGCAATACAGATGGCAGCATTTAATGCACACAGAGCACAAATTGGGGCCTTCCGGAATCAATCGCAATGGGATGGGTGTGTCCGCTGTTAACCGCTAGACTGTATTATTGTTTAACCTTATTCTTTCTAGGCATGGGAACAGCCTATTGTAGACCTCACAATTTGTGCAGGAAAGGGTTAACACACATAGCTTCACAGGAGAGGGTTAGACACACATAACTTTACCAGAAGAGGGTTAGACACACATAACTTTACCAGGAGAGGGTTAAACATACATAACTTCACCAGGAGAGGGTTAAACACACATAACTTCACCAGGAGAGGGTTAAACACACCTAACTGTCACAGGAAGGGTTAAACAATGTAACTATCACAGGAGAGGCACAAGCTCATATTATCTGTTAAATTGTGATGGGTGGAAGAATGAACTGATCTTATTACAATGTCATTGTTTTGGCAGTCAATCACAACCCCATTGCAAGGGTGTTTGAATGCAGTCGTTTATGGCTGGACCAGAGGCACCTTCCGTCACCTCATACTATCTCAACCCCACGAACGGTCTGGATTTTCTCTGTTGAATGTGAGCTATAGAAGCCTAAACACAAAGACATGATGTAGATTTTTTGGTTGTGTAAAGTGTGTTGTTTGTGTGTGCAATGGTTTGTTTTCTAATGTTTGAAATGAAGAATGATAAAAGATATTCAGCACAGTTAAACGAATGACGGATATGCAACCATTTTGTTTCAAAGAACCTTCAAAGAGAATTCTACCAGGATGTTTTGTCTGTACAACTGCTGAGAGACGAGCCAGTGCTAGTTATGATTATTAATAAAAAGTTAACCGCTAATTATAATCAGTGGAAGATGGTAGGAGCCGAGGATCCCACGGCGTGTTCGTTTAATCGCAGCGGCAGCTACGTAACTCCAGACTCTCCTTGTTACCTTACCCCTCAACTGGTTGGTTCTCACGTTATTCGATGCAGTGGGTATTCGTGCACCCGCTGGGACTATGCCTACTGTAATATAATATATAATCAGAGATAATATTATCTCTGATATAATCTGTGGTTTTCAGTCCTGCACTTTAAAATTGTGCATGTGGGTTCCACCTATTATGTCCGGCTATTTCAGAACGGTGAGAAAGACGCGGTGGCTTTGGTGCGTCTTGTAGCCTCGAGTTTGAGGTAAGTGGATTTACGTGAAGGGGTAAGAGAAGGGCTACTGAAACAGTTTATTTTGCCGCGTGCAGTATAATCGGTTCGGCAGCCATTGTACTACTGGTCATCACAAAGCGCAAGGCCTGCAACACGAAGGTAACCTCCAGCATCCTCCCACCACCCCCACCCTCTCCCCCATCCCGCCGAGGGTTGTGCCTATAAAACCAGAGTTATAACTTCCGTTTCAGATTCAGCCCATCCTGGTGCTATCTTTGGCAGATTGTCTCTTGGCGGTCATGTGGATCATTGGGGGCATGGTTTGGATGAAGGCCCCGCAGGGAGCCCTAGGGAACTGGTGTATCTGGATCCTCGTATTCACTGTCGTGAGTTTTTGTGTGTGTGTCGCGCTCGAAACTACGGCGTCCTGATCTTAACGTGAAAATAATCATAATAATTTTTTTGGCCTAGGTGTTTGAACTGGTCACTGTGAATGTGACTCTGGTGTATGCGCTCACGGTACGCGCTATCCTCAAACATCAAGGAAGTGCGGTACGTAGCCCCGCCTCGTTTGATTAGTTCCTCCCCTTCTGATTGGCTGGTCCCTCTTGATTTTGATTGGCGAGCAGTGTTAAGGGGGAACGTCACAGTTGATGGCCCGTTAGGTGTGTTCACACAGCTCTTCTAAACTCTTCTGTCTTGTATTTGCACAGCTTCACATTAGGCAATCGTAATAGAGTATCTCAACAATGTGTTACTTGCTGCCAATGATTAATGATTGGGTTTAGTTTACAGGGTACCAGCATTTTCTTTTAATCTCTGCTATACAAAGTTTCACCTAGAACTGATTCAATCAAACTTTGGCAGAACCTTTCTTTGCTCATATATTACAACCACTGATTGGGAGAGAGTGGAAGTGCAGCTGTGTGTGTGTATGCTGTGCGTGGGGATTTGCAGAACCTTGGGTGTATTGTGTGTGTTTGTGTTTGTGTGTGATTGTGTTTGTGTGTGTGTGTGCGTGTGTGTGTGTGTGTGCGCGTGCGCATGTGTGTGTGTGTGTGTGTGTGTGTTTGTGTGTGTGTGTGTGTGTGTGTGTGTGTGTGTGTGGTTGATTCTTCGTTATCTTACATTAACCACATTATAGGGGAACTATAGTGAAAACATAAAAGTTTGGCATCCATTTAAAACTGCCATTGCCTATGGCTTTGCATGGTATGTTTCCATGGCATCCCATGCCCCATGAGTTTAACCCTTGCTTTGCAGGTTTGAACCATTTTTTGTAGTACTGCTGATGCTTGGACTATTCGACTCAGGAACACGAATTGTGCAAGAGGCTAAGGAGTGCAGCTGCTGGTGAGTGAAATTGAAAGCACTTGCATAGCTTGTGTTGTGAAATCAATAATCAAGCCCTTAGTACGCAAATTAAACCATTCACACACATCAGCCATTTTATTGCTCTTGTGTTGATGATGTTATCCTGCAGGTGTGTTCCTTTCTATGGCAATGTAGTGCCAATACCTCCAGTCTCCATGAATTTAACTCACGTGAGTCAAAATGTGTGTGTGTGTGTGTGTGTGTATGTGTGTGTATGTGTGTGTGTGTATGCATGTCAATGAGTGTGTGTGTGTGTGTGTGCATGTCAATGAGTGTGTGTGTGTGTGTATGCATTTCAATGTGTGTGTGTGTGTGCATGTATTTATGTGCACAGTGTACATGTATTTATGTGCACAGTGTACATGTAGTGTAACTGTGTGTATATATGTGTGTATGTATGCAGTGCCGGATTAACCATTTAATGGGCCTGGCGCAGGGTAAATTTAATGGGCCCCCTTAGTAATAAAAGTCTCACAACACACAGCGTTGTATTAACAATTGTGGAACGCTGCTATCAGCAAGCGTCACATACTCTAACATATAATAACAATTGTACAAATTTATTAGAATGATCTACTTTTTAAACAGGTTTACGGCGTAATTTGAGTTCGGCAAAGTTGGCGATTAGCTTGGAATAGTCAATTTCTCGAACAAGTTCAGATTCTATGTTCAATATTGCTAAGCTCGATAATCGTTCTTGACCCATAGTCGAGCGGAGAGCATTTTTAATTCTCTTCAGGTGGCTAAATGACCGCTCTCCAGTACAATTTGATACTTGAAGAGTTAAGTATATACGCAGTGCAATGAATATGTTAGGAAAGGCACTTTCGACATGGTGTTTTCTTAAAGTGGACAGCATTTCATGTGCCGGCCTTCTCGATGCATCTTTTGGATACAAAGCCTTCTCAAATTCTGTCCACTGCAACCATTCATCAAAAATTTCAGCATCAAGATCATCGGAATAGAACGATGTTAATCGAGACAAGGAATCTTTTACGGCATCAAAATTCTGAAGTTCACGGTGTCTTAAGAATAGAAAACGAGTGTCCGTTTCTGAATATGCACGTATTCTGTTGTTGAGATCGGTCACAATACGATCAAGTATAGCGTAGAACGTTTCAATTCTAAATTTCTCTTCTGAAGACATCACAACATCAGGCTCACTAGAATCTCCAAAGACGCGCTTTGCTCGTTGCACTCGCACTTCTTTAAAGCATGGAGTCTTGCTAATAGCAACTGCTCTAGCCTTATAATCATCAAACAAGCTTCTTTGAGCTTCCAGAAATCCCAGAAGAGACTTCAATACAGCAATAGCAGATCCTATTTCTATGGTAGTGGACTGGAGAAGCTGGCTGCTTTCGTGAATTCTTTGAAGCAGTGCACTCCAAAACACTGTCATAAAAACTGTTTCCAGTGTGTCCATTATATTTGCCATTGCAAGTGCTTCAGATCGTGTATCACACTTTTGCAAGGGATCGTCAGCAATTTGCTGTAAAACATCATGGTATACCTTATAGTGCTGCGACAAAGACTTCAGCGCGTCCGATCTACTAGACCACCTGGTTTCACAAAGACGTTTTGGTAAAAGTGATCTTTCAACTGCATTGACAGCACTAAGCACTGTTCTCAAAAGATTCCAACGATGTGTTGAGGCAGAAAAAAACGCATACAACTTTTCAACAAATCCAAAAAATGATACAGCGTTGACACAAGATTCTGCTGCTGAGACTCCTGATAGATTTAACGAGTGTGCCATGCAAGGAATGTAAGATGCTTTATTATTTTCTTCCAACAACCAGGCCTGCACACCAGAATACTTTCCTGACATGTTGCTAGCATTGTCATAAGATTGACCTCGACAATCTTTGAGATCAAGCCTAAAGTCTTTAAGAATGTCGATTAAAGTGTTGAACAAATTTAAACCAGTGTGGGAATGTATTTCTTCAAACTTTAAAAAACGCTCAGTTGGTATTCCAGCGTCATGAACGTAGCGAACTGTAAACGTCAGCTGGTCCGTATGTGAGATGTCTGGTGTTGAGTCAACGCTAAACGAATAGTACTTTGCTGAAGCAATCTCGTTAATGATAACTTGCCTCACTTCCTCTGCCATGAGCAAAACAAACTCTTCACATATTGTAGATGATAAACAAGATGGATTGCCACGTCCCCTATTGCAAGAAACGGATCATATTCAGAAAGCAACTCTAAGCATCCAAGGTAATTTCCGTTGTGCTCTGATCCAAAAACCTCATTGCTGCCACGAAGAGCTAGTCCACGAGTGACAAGAAACGTAACTACTGAAACTACTCTTCTCAAAACCTCCTTCCAGTATGAATTTTCCCTTGCATAACTATCTATGATACAACGGTCTATTGTCTCGTGTTTTGCTAGGCGAATAGCATACTTTGAAAGAGATTCTCTGTGTTGAACAGAACGTTCGTGATCATTAAGCCGACCAATATGATCCCACGAATCAAAACCTGTTGTTGCTAGACTAGAGGAATTGCTTGCACTATTTATAGAAAACAGTTTGCAGACAAAGCAAAACACGCATCCTGTTGATGGGGAATACATCAGCCAGTTTCTGTCAACCTTTTCTCCATTTGGAGACAGTGTTGTGAACGCTGTATCATTTAGCTTCCTACATGGGCCAGACAGAGTACAAAGCATTATATATATTATTTATCTCATAGATTTACATGCATGTATATAATGACATGCGTGAACTGCATTAATAGTACTACATGTATGACGCATAGCTGGTTTCGTGCAAATCTGTGCCTACATAGTGCCGATGATAGTGTACATTTACTCGCTCTTCTTTTTATATTACATTCTTTGCATGGCAAGTGACAATTTGACATTGTGTGAATTATATATACGGCTGCGGAGCGTGCAAATGCGCAATTTACCTGATTGACTTTCCTTGCCTTGTAGAATTAGCATATACTCCATCCCTGTTCCTACATAGCTCTGGACCGACTCGCAGCCAATACTGTATCATGTTCTCACTAATAGACCACAGAGCAGGATCTGTTTCCATCTGATGGAGGAATACTGCACCATCTTGATGAACTGTTTCAGTGACATCTTTGCATTGGGAATTATCCATCTGAATAGATTCAGGAACTTGAAAACTTTCTTCGATGCAAGCAGGTGGTGCCTCTGTTGCAGGCTCTGTATGTACTACGGCTGAAAAAAGATCACCGACATGATGAGTGACAACTGTTACTGTATTGCCGTCGGCAGTTGATGAAGACCCAAATGGCTCGGATGGAAACTGGTCTGCAGTGAGCAATGGAGAGCTACCGGTAGCGGCAGACTGGGTAGCGGTAGTCAGAGTAGATGTAGAAAAAAATGAACTGATTTTTGGATGTTGTGAAACAGAGGCTTCGACTTCTGCTTTTCTCCGTCGCTTTTCACAGCCGCTCAAATGTTTCTTTATTGAAGACATCGTGCTATGTGTGCGTATGTGTGCATGTGTATGTCTGTGTATACACAGATGAAACACATGTCAGCCTGTTGGTACGCCAACATAATATGCTTTATACAAATGCTACATTTAAGTTCACACAGTAATTCCTTTTCTTATTATATTATACAGCGATTCTGATTTAGCAAATTGGGTGAATTTGCAATCTGTTGTTTAATTGTAAACATGGAATCTGTACCATTACAGCTAGGATTTAGAGGAGAATGAAACTGCATCGATTAGAAGTAAATCCTACATGCGCCGTTAGCACACTATCATTCTTTAGTGATGAATTCATCAAACTTTTGGTAATTCAGTTTGATGTGGCAACATGATTACATCACCTCTACACAACATCTCACATGTGACTGTAACAAGTGGTAGTGTCATCGTACTATCATTGTGTTGTGTGGTTGTGAGAGATGTGGTGTCTTTATGAGATCCATGATTGCTTCCAATTATAAACTAATGGGGTTTAATAAATTCCTTACATCATTACTTCCATATTCTTTGGCAGGCAATAAATGATTACTCCCTCAATCTCAGAAAATTTATTTTATCCATCTCTCTAATCATTGGAATTCATTACCTTGTTACATTCACTCTCCTGGTCATCATCTATGTCAAAATCCTTCTTCTGTTGAGGGTGGAGTCGATCAAACGTGGTGTCGTCCAATCCGATTATTGCAACCTACAATATGGGTCTGTACCACAGGCAAGAGGTTCAGCCATCCCAACAACAATCCTGCTTTTCCTGACCTTATTTGTGGTCACAGGCGCAGCAAGTGGGCTCTAGTTGGATACTGTACTCTTTGCTTTAACTTGGTTTTTTTTTTTTTTTGTTTGTTCATTGTTTTTGCAGATTTCATTCTCTCCCTGTGGTCAGTGGGGGGTAAATGTGGACTTGTCAAATCCCCATCCTCGTCACCCGAAACCTATCCTGGTATTGTTGCTGCTACAGGTATGTGCGTGTATCTTTTGTGTTGGCACTGGATGTGACTTGTTCCATTTCCTCTACCCTTCCACAGTCCCTGGTGCTTCCCCTTCAAGGCTTTCTCAATGCGATCGTGTATGGATGGACCAACGAGGACTTCGTTGATACCGTGATCAAGTCCAGCAGCAGTGATAGTGATACCAGTGTCTCGTCTCAGAGGGGAAGACCCTCCTATTTGCACAGGGATCAGTCCACCAGCGAGCTGGTGTATTCGGAGGATGTTGCCTCTGAGCACCACTGATTGATCACTGTGACTACTGCAGATGTCGTGTGACTTAGGGCATCATGTGACTTCCACTGTTGTGTGTGTGTGTGTGTGTGGGTGGGTGCACTTCTCCCCTTTAATTTTTTTATATAGAATTTGACATCACAATGCAAGGAAAGTGAGTTCTGTTGGTGGCATGGAAGTGTCTATATTGGCCAACATGTTTGTGCTACCATAAGTAATAGGGTATTAGCTCTGTCGTCCATTATTCCCGTAAGTTATATCTAACGTTAGTCGCTGAGCTAAAGAACAATTTGATGATCCCAATTTCACGGTCTATAATTATGGTATAATTATCTAATTATTTGTCAGGTTAAAATTACACTGAGCATTTTTTGGGTGGGGAATTGCAAAGGATGATAATATATAGAGGGATTGGAAACGAATCACGTGCGCCATAGACTTTAGCAATTTTAGCGCGCACTATCCTTGCACGCGTGAATCGCACCTACGTACGTTGACCAAAAAGGGGGGCGGAATTGTAGGCTTGAATTGAAGTCTTGAATGTCACAAGGTAGTGAAAATGCTTTCTCAAGTTTAAAGAAAATAGTCGATAGACGATCAACTAAAGATTCATTGAATACTTATAGATTCCATTTTTTAACCAAAAAATTAAAATAAATTGGCCATTTTTTTACTTTGGGGGGAGAATCCGTCGATCTAGATAAACTGTCCACGTCATTATTTGTGTATTTAGTGCTCATAGTCAGTATGTGCCCATCGCTATGTTGTTTACGTATAGCATCTTCAGGAACCTCGCTATGATGTTTTGGGTACCCTTACTCTCTGGGGGAGCCACGGCTTTTTGTTACGATGGTGGCTGGTTTCAATGTATTATTATGGTAGAGCTATGTTGGTTGTGTGCCCATCACATGCTTTTAAAGGTAAACCACGTCCCAATCGTTCTGTAAATTTCTTCAAAGGTGATGGAAAATTGAAGCTTCGGCACATTAAGAACGCGGAGAAAAGGGGGGGTTTGGTCGTGGCAATTCCTCGCGCTCAATATGTGCCTGTTACAGAAGGCCTAACCTTGTCCTTGCTGTTCCAGAGGTAATATCTGCACAACTTTTTAAAGCTCCTGACCATGGTCATGACCAAGCGCTTCAGATCATACAGTAGTGAAATCACTCTGTGTCTCCTTCCCCTTGTCCCATTTCACTAGTGGCTTGGTACAATCATTGAACATGCTGAGTGAGAGAATATCAATGGTCACACTCCCTCCATGCTGGGTGCCTATCATATCTGATGGATCCCAGTCCTTTTCTATATCGAAGTTGAGAATCATGCAACAGTAATTGCAATGTGTCTGGTAATCAACAGTGACATGCAGTGGTCTGTTAACACTGCACACAGGCAGTTTAGTACTCATAATTGTTTGTTGCTGAGTGAACTGCTCAACTCCATTGACAATGGATTTTTCTTATGCCAGTGCGTGGGTAGAAAAGATGAAGATTGCCCAGCAAAAAACCACACAGAAATCTAAAGGCCTGAGAAAAACGATTTAGTCCATATTATGTGTCTATTGTGAAAAAATTCTAAGTGCTACACATGTATTCGTACCGCTTGTAAGGATTCGTTCGAGGATTGCGCGCGTTAATTAGTGTTGATTGGCCCCATTTCCATTCCCTAGGGCCCTCTATATGGGACAGTTTCCGCGAAAATTGCCCCACGGTTAAAATGTTATAAAAATGCATCGCGTTTGAACCGCTATAACTTCCCAACGGATAACGCTATCGACTTTCTATATTCAACACTTCATAGTGAAATGATGTAGTATAAAGTGTTGAAAATAGGAAGTCGATAGCGTTATCCGTTGAGAAGTTATAGCGATTCAAACGCGATGCATTTTTATAAAATTTTAACCGTGGGGCAATTTTCGCGGTAACTGTCCCATATATTATCTCAGATTAAATCGACGCGATCGTAAACAAAACTCTGTTTCGCCGATGATGCTCTCGCTCTCGTGGGGAAAGCTCGTATGAAAGAAAAACGTATGCACGCAATACTACACGTAGCGTAGAGATGATGCTGTTGCGTCACAAAAGAGGGCGTGCCTGAGGGTGGGGCTACGCGACGGAAGTCGAGGGGGAGTGTGCTCCAATGGCTTACAATGGTTGCACCGGTCACCCGAGCTTAGCGGAGTACTTGAGTCCTGGCGAGCCCTGCTACATCGATACTATAGAGGTTGGCTCGATCCCACCTGTCTGTCGAAGCGAGATCAGTTCCCTTGTCTTTTCTTTCTTCTTTTTTTGTTGGTGTTCCGGACAGCTGGGCTGGCGAAATGCAATAGCGGCCGAGCGTATGATCGCTTCGCTACTTAGGTAAATGTCTCAGTGTGAAACTATGTCCTCGAGATCACGTGCTCATCTTTACACTATGCAGCTTGTTGGGCTGTGCATCCATTATTTCCTTGGTCATTACAAAGGGTCAGCTTTACAACTCTAAGGTCAGTCTAGATATGTGCTGTGTTCGTGTATGCACGCGCATGTGTGGGAAGTTGATATTTGAAGCTGTGTGTGTGTATGTGTGTGTGTGTGTGTGTGCGTGTATGTGTGTGTGTGTGTGTGTGCGTGTGTGCGTCTGTGTGTGTTATTTATGCATTGTGTGTATATGCACATGTGTGCTGTTTGTATCTCTTTCTCTCTGGAATAGTGGGCATTTTCACACTCTTCATCTGCACAGGTGCAGCCCATATTTGTCCTGGCATTGGCTGACCTGGCCTTAGCTCTGATGTGGGTCAGTGGTGCTGTGGTGTGGTTCAGATTGGAGTCACCCAACAGAGAATGGTGTTTAGCCATATTCCTCATCACCGTTGTAAGTATACTACCATCCTCCATCCTCCCTCCTCCCTCCTCCTCTCTTTTAAAAATGCCACCCCAGTGAGACAGGCGAGGGGAAGGGATGGAAGGAGAGGAGAGAGGAGGGAAAAGAGAGGGAGAGTGAGATGGGAGTGCGGTGAAAATGCCCTTCCTCACCTCTTTAATGCACATACTGGAAACCTGGGAGCGTGTGCAATGTAGTATGGTATTGTAATGAGGGTGTCCCTCCCCACCTCCTGATGGAGATTCTGGGACCGATCACCAGTAATCTCAACTTGGTATATGCTCTGATGGTTCTCTCTGCACAAAGGAATGGAGGAGAAGCTTTGCAGGTAAGAGCAGACAGTGGGACTTGCGTGTGGACTTTAAACCTTTGCAGGTGGAAAAATGGCCTAAACGAAAGACGGTGGTGGCATATGCTGTGGCCTGGTAAGCTGGGTTCCATCTCACTCTCCTTCATCCCCTCCACATGTGCTGCCACGCCTACTGCCACACCCTCTCCACACACAGGCTGGAACCCACAGTAGTGTTCATGGTGACCTTTGGCGCCATTGGTGGTGTCACTGGCTTCGTGGATGTGGCCAATGACTGCAGCTGTTGGTGAGAGTCCATGTTTGTTGCTGTTGCTGTGGTTGTCATTTTTGTCGTTCCGAGTGTGTTGTGTTTAATTGGTTGCTTTGTAAACTGAGTGTAGAGTCCAAAATACACTGGTATATAACAGGGGGTAAGGAGGGGAGTGGGAGGGAGTATGGCAAGGAGGGGGAGTGGGAGGAGGTGAGACAAGGAGGGGGAGGGGAGGGAGGTGGGACAAGAAGGGAGGTGGGTGGGGCAAGGAGGAGTGGGAGGAGGTGGGACAAGGAGGGGAGGGAGGTGGGGCAAGGTGGGGAGTGGGAGAGAGCTGGGGCAAGGAGGGGAGTGGGATGGAGGTGGGGCAAGGAGATAGGTGGGGCAAGGTGGGGAGTGAGAGGGAGGTGGGGACAAGAAAGGAGGGAGAGGTGAGTGGGGGTAAGGAGAGGAGTGGGAGTAAGGAAGGGGGACGAGGGCAAGGGGCAAGAGGACTTAAGGTTGAAAATATTTAAATCACATATAGAAGCTTTTATCTGTTTTTTTCTTCTTCATTCCTAATTCCAATTAGGTGCCTACCATATTACATCAGTGTGTTGCCAATAGCCCCTCGCCCATATGGCAATGCCACTGCAAGCATAGAGGTAAGATGTGTTCGCACTTTTAGGGGGGAAGGGGTTGAGTACCATTACGTAGTATGGGTTCAGCAATGTATGCAATTAATGCACACAGGAAAGTAGATATGGTATTGTTATTGTGTCAATGAATTTACTTGGTTGTATTAGTGGTACAAACTGCTGCTCTTCCATTCCCACAATCTTCCATGCCCACCTACTTCTCTCACTCCACCTTCCCCTCATGTGTGGTTATCATCTTGGTGATAGATGCAACTGTAAATAGAAAAGAATAATTAAGTAGCAATTGGAACATAGTGAACATGTGATTGGATCGTTTCCACGAAAAAGGACCTAGCACATGTTTTTCAAATGTTTTATATTCTAGAAGTCTGTAATGTCTTCTACACATTGCTTTTACGCAGATCGGAGTATCTGTCATGTTGTAAGGTGCTGAATTTTTAATTAGCCATACATTGCAACGCAAGTGTCTATTGTGCGTACTGGATAATGTATACGCTAGGTCCCTTTTTGCAGAAACGATCTCATCTATGTAGTTATAT
>JABACO010000015.1:1395896-1400896 GCA_013339895.1 Ephydatia muelleri
CCCCCCCCCCCCCCCCCCCCCCCCCCCCCCCCACCCCCCCCCCCCCCCCCCCCCCCCCCCCCCCCCCCCCCCCCCCCCTTTCTCCGCGTTCTTAACTGTGCCGAAGTTTCAATTTTCTTTCGCCCATCACCTTTGAAGAAATTTACAGAACGATTGGGACGTGGTTTACCTTTAAAAACATGTGATGGGCACACAACCAACATAGCTCTACCATAATAATATATTAAAACCAGCCACCATCGTAACAAAAAGCCGTGGCTCTCCCAGAGAGTAAGGGTACCCAAAACATCATAGCGAGGTTTCTGAAGATGCTATACGTAAACAACATAGCGATGGGCACATACTAGACTATGAGCAGTAAATACACAAATAATGACGTGGACAGTTTATCTAGATCGACGGATTCTCCCCCCAAAGTAAAATTTTTGGTTAAAAAATGGCGCAAAATCGAATCTATAAGTATTCAATGAATCTTTAGTTGATCGTCTATCGACTACTTTCTTTAAACTTGAGAAAGCATCTTTCACTACCTTGTGACATTCAAGACTTCAATTCAAGCCTACAATTCCGCCCCGGATAGTGCGCGCTAAAATTGCTAAAGTCTATGGGGCACGTGATTCGTTTCCAATCCCTCTATGTATTATCTCTGATTTAATCCTTTGCAATTCCCGTCAGTTACCCACCCCCAAAAAATGCTCAGTGTAATTTTAACCTGACAAATAATTATTATACCATAATTATAATATCTTATGGCAGACCGTGAAATTGGGATCATCAAATTGTTCTTTAGCTCAGCGACTAGCGTTATATATAACTTACCGGGAATAATGAACGACAGAGCTAATACCTATTACTTATGGTAGCACAAACATGTTGGCCAATATAGACACTTCCATGCCACCAACAGAACTCACTTTCCTTGCATTGTGATGTCAAATTCTATATAAAAAAATTAAAGGGGAGAAGTGCACCCACCCACACACACATACACACACAACAGTGGAAGTCACATGATGCCCTAAGTCACACGACATCTGCAGTAGTCACAGTGATCAATCAGTGGTGCTCAGAGGCAACATCCTCCGAATCCACCAGCTCGCTGGTGGATTGGTCCCTGTGCAAATAGGAGGGTCTTCCCCTCTGAGACGAGACACTGGTACCACTATCACTGCTGCTGGACTTGATCACGGTATCAACAAAGTCCTCGTTGGTCCATCCATACACGATCGCATTGAGAAAGCCTTGAAGGGGAAGCACCAGGGACTGTGGAAGGGTAGAGGAAATGGAACAAGTCACATCCAGTGCCAACACAAAAGATACACGCACGTACCTGTAGCAGCAACAATACCAGGATAGGTTTTGGGTGACGAGGATGTGGATTTGACAAGTCCACATTTACCCCCACTGACCACAGGGAGAGAATGAAATCTGCAAAAACAATGAAAAAAAAAAAAAAAAAAAAAAAAAAAACCAAGTTAAAGCAAAGAGTACAGTATCCAACTAGAGCCCACTTGCTGCGCCTGTGACCACAAATAAGGTCAGGAAAAGCAGGATTGTTGTTGGGATGGCTGAACCTCTTGCCTG
The DNA here is from genome assembly GCA_013339895.1 of Ephydatia muelleri. Taxonomy (NCBI): domain Eukaryota; kingdom Metazoa; phylum Porifera; class Demospongiae; order Spongillida; family Spongillidae; genus Ephydatia; species Ephydatia muelleri. The sequence continues at coordinate 1,397,481 of JABACO010000015.1, forward strand.
TGGTACAGACCCATATTGTAGGTTGCAATAATTGGATTGGACGACACCACGTTTGATCCTCAACAGAAGAAGGATTTTGACATAGATGACGACCAGGAGAGTGAATGTAACAAGGTAATGAATTCCAATGATTAGAGAGATGGATAAAATAAATTTTCTGAGATTGAGGGAGTAATCATTTATTGCCTGCCAAAGAATATGGAAGTAATGATGTAAGGAATTTATTAAACCCCATTAGTTTATAACTGGAAGCAATCATGGATCTCATAAAGACACCACATCTCTCACAATCACACAAGACAATGATAGTACGATGACACTACCACTTGTTACAGTCACATGTGAGAAGTTGTGTAGAGGTGATGTAATCATGTTGCCACATCAAACTGAATTACCAAAAGTTTGATGAATTCATCACTAAAGAATGATAGTGTTCTAACGGCGCATGTAGGATTTACTTCTAATCGATGCAGTTTCATTCTCCTCTAAATCCTAGCTGTAATGGTACAGATTCCATGTTTACAATTAAACAACAGATTGCAAATTCACCCAATTTGCTAAATCAGAATCGCTGTATAATATAATAAGAAAAGGAATTACTGTGTGAACTTAAATGTAGCATTTGTATAAAGCATATTATGTTGGCGTACCAATAGGCTGACATGTGTTTCATCTGTGTATACACAGACATACACATGTTTCATCTGTGTATACACAGACATACACATGCACACATACGCACACATACACTCAGTCACACACATACACACACATTGACACACATATATATACACACAGTCACACACATACATGTACACTGTGCACACAAATACATGCACACATTGACATGCATACATACACACACACACATTTTTGACTCATTTTGACTCACGTGAGTTAAATTCATGGAGACTGGAGGTATTGGCACTACGTTGCCATAGAAAGGAACACACCTGCAGCATCAACACAAGAGCAATAAAATGGCTGATGTGTGTGAATGGTTTAATTTGCATACTAAGGGCTTGATGATTGATTTCACAACACAAGCTATGCAAGTGCTTTCAATTTCACTCACCAGCAGCTGCACTCCTTAGCCTCTTGCACAATTCGTGTTCCTGAGTCGAATAGTCCAAGCATCAGCAGTACTACAAAAAATGGTTCAAACCTGCAAAGCAAGGGTTAAACTCATGGGGCATGGGATGCCATGGAAACATACCATGCAAAGCCATAGGCAATGGCAGTTTTAAATGGATGCCAAACTTTTATGTTTTCACTATAGTTCCCCTATAATGTGGTTAATGTAAGATAACGAAGAATCAACCACACACACACACACACACACACACACACACACACACACACACACACACACACACGCGCGCGCGCGCGCGCACACACACACACACACACACGCACACACACACACACAAACACAATCACACACAAACACAAACACACACAATACACCCAAGGTTCTGCAAATCCCCACGCACAGCATACACACACACAGCTGCACTTCCACTCTCCCAATCAGTGGTTGTAATATATGAGCAAAGAAAGGTTCTGCCAAAGTTTGATTGAATCAGTTCTAGGTGAAACTTTGTATAGCAGAGATTAAAAGAAAATGCTGGTACCCTGTAAACTAAACCCAATCATTAATCATTGGCAGCAAGTAACACATTGTTGAGATACTCTATTACGATTGCCTAATGTGAAGCTGTGCAAATACAAGACAGAAGAGTTTAGAAGAGCTGTGTGAACACACCTAACGGGCCATCAACTGTGACGTTCCCCCTTAACACTGCTCGCCAATCAAAATCAAGAGGGACCAGCCAATCAGAAGGGGAGGAACTAATCAAACGAGGCGGGGCTACGTACCGCACTTCCTTGATGTTTGAGGATAGCGCGTACCGTGAGCGCATACACCAGAGTCACATTCACAGTGACCAGTTCAAACACCTAGGCCAAAAAAATTATTATGATTATTTTCACGTTAAGATCAGGACGCCGTAGTTTCGAGCGCGACACACACACAAAAACTCACGACAGTGAATACGAGGATCCAGATACACCAGTTCCCTAGGGCTCCCTGCGGGGCCTTCATCCAAACCATGCTCCCAATGATCCACATGACCGCCAAGAGACAATCTGCCAAAGATAGCACCAGGATGGGCTGAATCTGAAACGGAAGTTATAACTCTGGTTTTATAGGCACAACCCTCGGCGGGATGGGGGAGAGGGTGGGGGTGGTGGGAGGATGCTGGAGGTTACCTTCGTGTTGCAGGCCTTGCGCTTTGTGATGACCAGTAGTACAATGGCTGCCGAACCGATTATACTGCACGCGGCAAAATAAACTGTTTCAGTAGCCCTTCTCTTACCCCTTCACGTAAATCCACTTACCTCAAACTCGAGGCTACAAGACGCACCAAAGCCACCGCGTCTTTCTCACCGTTCTGAAATAGCCGGACATAATAGGTAGAACCCACATGCACAATTTTAAAGTGCAGGACTGAAAACCACAGATTATATCAGAGATAATATTATCTCTGATTATATATTATATTACAGTAGGCATAGTCCCAGCGGGTGCACGAATACCCACTGCATCGAATAACGTGAGAACCAACCAGTTGAGGGGTAAGGTAACAAGGAGAGTCTGGAGTTACGTAGCTGCCGCTGCGATTAAACGAACACGCCGTGGGATCCTCGGCTCCTACCATCTTCCACTGATTATAATTAGCGGTTAACTTTTTATTAATAATCATAACTAGCACTGGCTCGTAGTTGTACAGACTGGTAGAATTCTCCTTTGAAACAAAATGGTTGCATAGCCGTTATTCGCTTAACTGTGCTGAATATCTTTTATCATTCTTCATTTTACTCTGCCAAACATTAGAAAACAAACCATTGCACACACAAACAACACACTTTACACAACCAAAAAATCTACATCATGTCTTTGTGTTTAGGCTTCTATAGCTCACATTCAACAGAGAAAATCCAGACCGTTCGTGGGGTTGAGATAGTATGAGGTGACGGAAGGTGCCTCTGGTCCAGCCATAAACGACTGCATTCAAACACCCTTGCAATGGGGTTGTGATTGACTGCCAAAACAATGACATTGTAATAAGATCAGTTCATTCTTCCACCCATCACAATTTAACAGATAATATGAGCTTGTGCCTCTCCTGTGATAGTTACATTGTTTAACCCTTTCCTGTGACAGTTAGGTGTGTTTAACCCTCTCCTGGTGAAGTTATGTGTGTTTAACCCTCTCCTGGTGAAGTTATGTATGTTTAACCCTCTCCTGGTAAAGTTATGTGTGTCTAACCCTCTTCTGGTAAAGTTATGTGTGTCTAACCCTCTCCTGTGAAGCTATGTGTGTTAACCCTTTCCTGCACAAATTGTGAGGTCTA